>NDXZ01026462.1:0-21132 GCA_003055125.1 Paykullia maculata | reverse complement strand
TACCCTTAACACATGTGTGTGTGTGTGAAGGGTATAATTAGAAGGGACAAATGAAAATAAAGAAGCTTTTTTGGACATTAACGCCTTTAATTTTTCTGAGTTCTTTGTGATCAAATTTTTATATTTCAAGGTTTTGTTTGATTTTTATTTTATAATATTAATATGTATCTAGTACCTTAAACCTAACACTGTTAAACGTATAAAGCAATCATTAAAATTAGTTAAAAGTGTCTTAGACCCAATCAAAAAAATTTTTTTTTAATTTTTATCGCAAGATTATTTTATTAGAATTTCTAAAATCTTTTATGTGAAAAGAAATTCTATATATACATTTAGAAATTGCCACAAAAGTACATTCAGTAGTTTTAATTCTATTTTATAGTATTAATAAAAATTGTTATTCTTTGTTATTATTTATTGTTATAATGATAAGTTACGATAATAGCTCCCTTTGCATCTTTAATAAACTTATCTGTTTAAAAGTCAAAATATTAATGGGGGTTCGCAAGAAACACTATTATAAATAAGACTTTTTCTATTGTATTAACACAATAGAATAAGGCAATGAAAAATTACTTAAGAGCTTTCATAATGTGGTTTTGGTCCTATATAAAGTGTGTTATCCAGGGTATTTGGTAAAACTCAATAGAGTCTTATTGTTTACTAATAAAGACAACTACTTATATATAACTGTTTTTGTTACGCCTTAAAGAGTTGCTTACAGATTAAAAAAGATTAATTGATTATTTAGCTAAAAGTTAAAAATGTTATAGTGGTAAGAGTGTTGTTAGAAACACTAACAGAAAATGAAGAAAATGACTTTTTAAAAGAAACTAAGCCAAATATTTTTAATTGATATTAAAGATAAAGGTTTCTAAAAACAAACAAAAGTTACATCTTTTGAGGGGTGGAGCTTTTTCTGTAATTCGGTCCCACCTTTATAGTGACAAAACGCAGGTCAAATATCTTCTGTTACAATTTCAGACAGAAATCTTCATACATTTTGTGTCTAGTATTGAGCTCTTTGGGCTGGGCCTTTTATAAATATTTCCAAATTTTCAAGGCTAATGCAACACTAAAAAGCCGAATAAAAAAATTTGCTGAATATTGAATTGTTATCTGATGTTATTCAATTGTTAGGAAAATTTTTGGATAAAAAACTTTTATTTTTGTCTTGTTTTCATAATCCTGGGCCAGTGTGGTTTATTTAAAAAATTTCTAAAATTTTGTATTGTAACGATTGTGATCAAAACAAATGGCAGATATTTTATATAAGAGAATAGTTTTGTTGAAACTGCTGTTAATATCACACAATTTATTGACTATGTATCTGTATATCATCAAGCGTTAACATAAATTAAATTAGTAGAATCTACAGCGTTCTTTTTTTTATTAATCATAATTAGAAATTTAAAAACCTAAAAGTCATTTTAAATTAACAATAATATAATTTAGAGTTTCAAAAACAACTTTTAACACGACAAACTTAAAATAGAATTAAAAAACAAAACATATCTTTAAAAACGCTACATTTTCAACACTATTGAAACTATTGCTGTATTGCTGTAAAATAAGGTGATAAGGGAACAAAAATACTAATGCAGGCGAATTTAGTATTTTCTATAAGTTAAGCAAAAAACTCTGCCGCTGGATTTATATTTCCGCCTTAAAAAGCTAATTATTTTATTATATTAGTTATACCCAAGTTGCATCTGAACAGATCTCTTGTATAACAAATATCCGATTTTTAATAGTTTTTCTTGATAACCAATCAAATAAATTGGTTTACATACGAAAGGTGTGGAAAAAGCAATCATAGAAAGAAACAATTTTAATTAAACAAATAAAAAACATAGAAATAACTCTTAAATTTTATCAATTACATTTTCAAAAGTACCCATTTTAAATTCAGATTACTCTAATTACTGCTACTTCTGTTGCTAATGACCTTAAATAAACCCTTATGCTGTTTGTCTTAAGCCAGGTGCTTTGGGTCTTATTTCATTTTACTCTATGACAACTCAAAAACTCTATTCTTACAAAAAAAAAAAAAAACTTTACAAAAATGTAAATGAGATTTTTTTCATTTATCTGTTTTTAAAATGAGATTAATTACAACACAATATGGTTGCTACATACAAAGATACCTACACGTGCTATCTTCCATACTAAAATAAGTATAAGAATTCAAGCAACAAATAGTAACCTGTGCAATGCATATGTACAATGTTGTTGCACGTGTGTACAAATTATGACAGGAAATATGTATACAAAGATGTATGGGGATATCTCTAGATTTGTTTACATAAGCACACATATATGTATGTTTCAGTACGTGTGTGTGTATATAGTTTACTACTTACTTACCGGTTTGATATTGCATCGACATGACAAACATAAAACTAAAAACTACTGTACGTAGCAGACATGCCAGCTGTATGGTATTTTGATAGAAATGTTGTCGTAAGGGAAATTCTTGGCAATATGTTGTTGTTGCTTCTTCTGCTGCTGGTGATGTTGATATTTCTGTTGGTCTAATAGTAGTTGAAGCAGCTGCTGTTGCTACAACAGTAGAAGCAACATTATCTATTTGTGTAGCAATGGGGCTGGTGGTGTTGGTAGTTGTAGAAGTAATATTGAAACTTGTGTTGGCCTTGTTATTAGTGGAAGTTGTGGTGGTGGTAATAATGTTAGTATTTGCTATGGCCCCAACAGAAGCAGCAGCTGTATTTGTAGTAGTCAATGTAACAGCATCTGCATCTGTAGTGCCATCAGTAATGTGAGTATTTATGTTTGTTTTGCAGCAAGTGCGGATGTTGTTGAAATTGTTTTTGCTGCTACTTGTATTCGCTCTTTTGCAATGTTGTTCTTGTTGCTGTGCACGTTTTTGCTTTGAGCCAAATTTTGAGCTAATGCAAACATAATTGCATTGTTTTATTTTACTTTGTAAATTTTTAACAACATCCCCAACAACGGGAATTTTAAATGCTTCTGATACAGCAGAAAGAGCATCAACAGCCCGCACTGCTGGTGGTGTTGTTGTTGTTTTTGCCGTTTTCGAAAGAATTGTTGTACATGATGATGATGATGACGATGATGGCGCTGATGACATAGTTGCCTGATTCGGTAGAATGTCTTTTAGGTCAGTACTGTTGCAAAATGTTGGCCGTAGTTTTAGTTGATATTGGGGTTTGTCGAAATTTATCGTTGATGCAAATGCTTTGTTTGAGCAATTTTGGTCTTTATTCTCTTCCTTTTGTTCTTGTTTGAAGTTTTTGTTTACTTTAATACTTCTTGTTGTCTTCGGTTTTGCTGTTGCAGAGGAAGCTTCATTTAAAAATTCATAATAATCTTTAAAGGTCATGTGAGTGTGTTTCATTGCCTGCTGACCCATTGCGAATACTTCCTGTTTTCTAACTTTACTAATAATTGTTTGTTCCTGTTGTTGTTTTTCGCTTTGTTTCATTGTACAACAAGGGGTTGACCCATTTTTTTGCTGTGTTTGAGCTTTAAGAGAAGACAAGTCAAACGTCATCGTCACTCGGGTGTTTGCTAAAGTTTTTGTTTTATTAAATTTATTATTTTTGCTTCTGTTGTTCATATGACTAATGATAGTATTAGCAATTTTTCCATTAAGCTGTTGTTGCTGTATTACGAAACGTTCATTATGTTTATCACACGTCATCATATTTTGTTAGTTTTAAACGCGTTTATTTTGGGTTTTTTTTCGAAAAAAATTTACTCTCTATGATTATTGTTTTACATAATCTGATCTCACTTGTTTTTTAATATATTTAAAACTTTTTTTTACTATAAAAAAGCGAATGAATAAATTGATTTTTAATTAATTTTTATATTCTCACTAAACTTTTATCACTTTTATTAAATTTATTCACTTTTCATTTTAGCCATTTTTTTATTGTTATTTGTCTTTTTTCGTGAATTTTAATTAATTTCGTTTTGCGAGGATAATTCATGCAATAAAAAGTTTTAGTTGTTCATCAACCTAAAAAGAAAAAGAGAAAAAAGTGGATGCCTTGTTATACATTTATTATTATTAAAAAGTTTAAGTTAAGTTTAAAATGATATGGATTTTTTTAAAACTTATGAAAACTATTAGTTGTATTTTAAACTACTCTTAATATCATTGTAAAATGTTAAAACAAAATGTAAAAAAACTGATGAAATTATTGTATTTAGCCATAAGCATTTACTTATAAATGTTTTTTATAAAGGACTAGAACTACCCCAAACTGGTTACTAAATGCTTCTCCCTTTTCTACCACGTAAGGTTTGTTCAAATCGAACCAGTTTTTTTTACAAATAATACTTTTTCCGTTTTCCTATTTTTTAGAGATGTGACGAATGTAGTTAAAATGAAATCTCTATGTTTATTGGTTTAGTAGTTATAACAAAAAAGAACCAGAAAATATTTTTTATCCGTTTTTACCCCTAAGCCCAAATTTCAAAAAAGTACCATACACCTGTCTACTTATTTTTTGAGTAGAATAAAATACTTTTCTATTTTATTTGTATCTTGATTAGTTAAGCAGATATAAGGTTACCGATTTGTCCCATTTTTACCCTCTAAACACCCACAGTCTAAATATCAAGTATCTAGCTTGTTCAATCAGTTTTCTTACTATTTTATATACAAATACAGATTATAATTGCCAAAATTCTTTTTATTTCAAAAACTTAAGTTTTATTCAGAAAAATTAAAGAATATAATTAAATTGGTTTCTTCAACAAGTAGATTTTCAAACTAATTTAAAAATTGTTTAGTCACTAGAAAAAATTAAGATTTTAAAATAGAATCAACAAATCTTAGGCAAAAATTTCCTAAAGACATGAAAAATACACTTTAAAAGAATAAAAAGTATTAACTCCAAAATTAGCATTCGATTTTTTGTTAGAACAAATGTTGTCCGATTATTTAAAGAATATAACAAATTCGAGTGTTGGCTGGTTTAAAAACGCATTCTAATTAATAAGTGTTAGACAATTTACTTTTTTATTTATTTTCCAAGGCAAATCCGCTTAAAAATAAAAACAAAATTTGGTTTGTAAGAGAAAATCATTTTAGTCAGCTGAATTAAATTAAAATTGGAATTTGGCAATAATAATAATTTTTATTATTTAATAATTTGAATGTAATGGGGTAACATTATATAAAAAATTTAGATAAATAAGTAGATAATGCTTAATAGATAGTGAAAACTGTGATTAAAAATCTGCCGGGCATAAAACCTAAATTTTTGTAAATATGGATTGTATCCTTAACAGAACTTTATTTAGAGCCATAAGAACATTAGGACTTAGTTATACAGTGCACTTACGATAATGTTGATATTTAAAAATTATTTTCTAGTGCGAGAAATTCCAAACCTCAACAAACAACAAGAGAAAAAATAATCTAAAAACAATTATTAAAAGACAAAAAAATTCATTTTTACAAACAATGTTTCCATTTCTTTCTTATAATTTAAAGGAATCGAAAAAAAATATTACATTATGTTGTTTTTTTTTGAGTTTTTGGCATTTTTAAAGGTCAACAATTTACAGAGATAAACATCGTTATCTTTAATTAAATAATGCTACCACGAATTCAGTAAATATAAAATATTTAATTTATTCCATATAGAAAACACTGTTTAGCTACTTAAGACGTTTTGAATTTAATAGATCCTAAAGACTTTTGTGCAATTACAAAAAACAATCTTGAATACCAGAAATTTACGTAAAGTTTGTTTAATGTAAGTTTAGTTGTCCATTTAAATGCAGCCACTAAAAATACAAATACTTATTTCTGTGTTTATCAAACATCAGGCTTAACTTTTTCGTACATCTGTCTGTTTCGCCGCTTATAGTGTTGCCAAAAGCCGCTAAAAAAGCTTATTAGTGTTTGAAGGAAGCAAAATTTTATTAAAAAAGATCAAGTATTGTAAAATCAGCAAATATTAGGTAACACAAAAAAAATTTTGCATGATTCGATATATTGAAATTTTTGAATAAAAAAAAATATTTTTTTTTATTTCTTTGAAAATAAAACTTAATGTATTTCAACTAGTCGTAAGGTAAATACACATTATCGCGAGATTTAACGAAATATTAGAAAGCATTTTACAATATTATTAAAATAAATCGTTGATACAAGAAGTACCAGTTGTTTAAAGTTTTTTGCTATTGAATTTCAAATAAAGTAATATAATCTGCTGTATAACAACACTTATCATCGCAATGTAAAGAAATATATTTTAGCTGTTTAAGGGATTTATCTACGGATAACACTTTCATTTTTTTCTTTAATAGTTTTGCTGCATATATATGAATTTTTTTACATTTTTACTCTTATTTAATCACAGCATTCCTACAAGAATATATGAAAGAAAAATTTTTAAATGGCACGACTAAAGTTTTTAATTTTTCTTTTATATATTTTTGTAGTAATAATGGGGTTAAGCAATTGTAATAGACAATAGTATGTTAAATATTTGCTTTAATGACATTTGAAATCTCAAATTATGTAGCAGATATTTTGTTTTAAAATGTAGTTTTATTGGAGCCATTTTTTTGCTTTAAAATAATTAGATGACTTTCTTTTTTCCTTTAAGCAATAGAACAATAAAATACATGTCACATTAATTAAAGCGACAGTGGTGTTATAACTAAATTGAGAACCAATGAATATATTGCCTGTTAAAACCAATGAATATATTGCCTGCCCAGTTAATTAAAGCGATTAAAATTTTCATTGCATTGTTGCTATAAATGTATATCTTTATTGTTAAATACAATGTCATTGTGATTTCAAACATTTAATTTTCACTGGAAATACAGAACAATTTTGTCCTTAAATGTATATTATTAAAATGAAAAAAAGAAAAAGAAGGCACAGAGCTTAAGCGAGATTAATAAATATAAAAAGAAATAAAAACGCTTGAGCTTGCTTTACAAAAGATAAGCTGGCAGCAACAACAGTGAAAGCCTTTAAAAGTTCTCATCATATTTGTTGTGATTATTTTTTTTCTTTATAAATTTAGAAGTAAAACAAGACAATCTTGACTTAATCCATTTAAGACAGCAAAGATTACTCATTAAATCATTTTTGATTTTCTAAGACAGTTTATTCTCTACAAAATCTCTTTTACGTGGCATTTATTTTTATATGAATACAAAATTGTTATACTGAATATAAATTAAAAAAATTTATTTATAGAAAATAAAGGAAGTAAAATAATTTAAAATAACCCTAAAAAATTATGTTTAATCAGTTTTGATGGGGTAAAACATAAAATGGCTTGCAAAGAAAACGGGTAACATTTCCTTAACTATTTCCTTTCTATAAATCCAAAATATTTTTACACAATTCTTCCTAATTATTGCAACTTGTTGAACTAGAAAATTAGAAACATTTTAGAGAGATCGCTAGACACTGTTATTACATTAATATACCTTGTGAAGTTTTGTGCACCTTCTTTAAGTTAAAGTTTAAATATTTTTTGTTTTTGATTTTGCAATTGATTGTTTAAGATTAACACTTTGGCCGTGATATTAAAAAAAATGTCTTTAATTGGTTAAATAACTTTTTTATTTGTTTATTTTTAAATATGGTTTTAATTATTAATTTAAACTTTGTTTTTCACATTAACTTGTACTTTCAAAGTCATTAATTATTTAAATTATAAATCTTTTTTTAACATTATTTTTGTAAAAAGTCTTTTCAAACTAATTTTTTTATTTCTTCCCGTCTGTTTTTTATTAAAAAATCATGACTTTTCGATAAGATACTTGATTTAATTTTCAAAATTTTTTTTTTTTAACAATATTTTTATTTTTTAAACTATTAATCCAAAAAAATATTTTAAAAATTGTATTTAAACTCTTAAGTTTCACGTATAAACATCAATTTATTAATAAAATTGAAATCGTTAATATTTTCAACACAATTGATTTAACTTTTCTGTTTTCTTTACTAAAATTTTATTCAATTTGCTATTATTTTCATTAACTCTTGCATAGACTTGTTGTAGCTTTAAAATAATTAAACCATTGGCAGATTGTTTCCTTCAAGTATGTGTGCACTTACATATATATTTTAATAATTTTTTTTTTAATTTAGTTTAAATGGTAATCAAATCACTTTTATTTTCATCAATCTCTTAGAAATTTGTGTACAATATTTAACTTCACTGAAATTCTCTTAATGGATTTTGAAAAATTATTTTTTTCTTTAAAATATTTTTTTGGTAAACAATTACACTCTTATTCTTTTTATATTATAAAAGTAGCCAATGTACATACATATAACTGTAGTATGTATTCTGCGTAGGATGACCGACCGACCTGAAGTGGTTGTGTATTCGTGCTATATGTTGTATACGTCACGAAATCTATAAAACAACTGACTTGTCAGACTATTGAAATACAACCAACAACCCAACCAAACAACCCAATTGAGTTCAGTTATGTTGAAGTTGAATTGAGCTGAAAGGCAAAGAGGACTTCATAGAAAAGCACAAGCACACTCTCTCTCTTGTAATTGCAGAGTCAAAAACACATAACTGTAAAAACTCTCAACCATACACGAGAGCAGATTAAAAAAAATAAAATATTTGAACTTTGCAGACAATATAACAGGAAAAAATGGGAAATTTTTCTGTTTCTTCTATTCAAATAGTATTTGAGCAAATATAGCACAAGGAGAAAAATTATGCGTCTGTAAGTCTGCTCTAAAAAAAACTGGTATAAAGACAAATATTTTGTATTTGTATTAAAACTGTGCCACATATATTTTTTGTTTTATTTTATTTTGAAAAAATCCTCCAGAAGACAAATAAAAATTATTAAACATAAAATTTTGCAGACACAAAATCCCATTATTTCCTTTGTTTTCAATTGCTACCATATAACTGTATGCCATTCATTGTTTGTTTATTTGTTTGCTTTGAGTAGTAGAAAAGTATGTTTATTAGATTTAATACAGCACAAAATTTGTTAAGAATTATTTTTGTTTGCTGTTCTAAGTATTTGTGTATGTGTTGGCATTACAATAGTTGTTAGACTACAATGTCACATACAAATAAGGATTATCATTCATAATTATTTTTGTACACAAACAAGAGTATACAAATTTATATTTAATATAGAATTATGTACTTAACAAATGCTATAAAATCAAAACTAAGGAAACTTAATATAAACAAATAATAATAAGAGACTTAATTGTTTCGATTATTATACAACAGCAGGACAAAATATATGTATAAACTTTCTGCAAGAATAAATTAATATTTAAATCAAACGTAAAGGCTTTAATCGGCAGTGATAAACAATTAATACCCTCAAGTAGCAATTACAGAGTACTTATGAAATTTTGTAGAATTTAGATAAAGCTATGAAATCTGAAAAAAATGTAAGTTGAAAGCTTATGGAAACGCTAATAAAATTATAGTATTTCTATGAAAAATAATTTTTTAGTGATATTGAATTTATTGTATATTGTCTGCAAATAGATGTTGTCAAAACGTTTCGGTAAGAATTCAGCGTACCAGAAAAGTTTTATAAAAGTGTGCACAAATGGTAAATACAGTCAAAGATTATTTGTATAGAGCTTTTGAGAAGTTGACTCAGATTCTGGCACTTTTTTTAATTTTATTAAACCGGTTCGGCTATTTTTGGTATAAAGTTGTTTCGGTTAAACGGTCAGAAATTTGTGTATTGGGTTTGTTTTTGTTTTACAATATTTAAAAAATTGTATCTTAGTTAATAATTTGTTTGTTTTGGAAACTTTAACATTTATGATAAATTTATTTTGCATCAGCTAAGCCATTAGAATGTTTTTCACAGACAAGTTCATCTTTATAGATATACAAACAGACCATCTATATTGTTTTTGACTGAATATTCCTTGGTTTTATAGAATAACTGGCGGTAAGCCCCCGGTTACAATAATATTATGTCTTCTGTTCAAAGCCTTAAGTAAGAACAGAAAAACCAGGCACTTTTTTAAAGTATTATTTAATTTTTAACATTTGTCTACCTTTTGAAAAATTAAATTTTATATTACCCAGCAAAAAAATCTTAATTTGGAAGCAGTTAATGTGACAAGTGCATACCTACTGCTTCTTGTATTGCCTTTTAAAGCTATAAACTTACAAAAGTAATTTGAAAAATGAATATATTCAGCAGTTGCTTTAAAACAATCATTAAGGAGCTCTAAAGTAGAGTTTCTAACTCCGCCTGTTGTTAAGCCGGCCACTCACATGCAGTTTTAACTGTCAGTTTCAACTGTTCAGTTAACACTGTCAGTTAAAACTATACGTATGTGGGTAATAACTGACAGTTTAACTCAACTGTTCAGTTTAACTGAGAAATTTAAAATTTTTATATTTTATATATGACAGTTTCAACTGAAGTGAACGTAAGTGGGGGTTCAACTGTACCGTTCGTAGTTCAATTTGTGTCGAACAAAAGTGCGTATAATGTCGCGTAAACAGAACCAAGTGATAGTTGATTTTACTGCCTATGGCAAGTTAAATCTAGCGAGTACGATGATCGCGCCAAAAAAGATGCTGCCTACAACAAGCTGGCGAAGAAGTTACAAGAAGTAGAACCTGACGCGGAAAAGAAATCTGTTTTGTCAAAAATAAACAGCTTAAGATCCGCTTTTTGCAAAGCAAAAAATGAAACTTAAGGCATCAAAGAAGTCTGGAGCATCTGCAGACAGCATTTACAAGCCAGTAATTTGGTACTATGACCTGTTTAATATCCTACATGATCAAGACACCCCAAGAACATCAAATTCAAATCTGGACAGTGAAAATGACGAGGTAAGAAAAACACGATAAAATTATTCTTCATCGGAGGTTGTTTGCAGGCCTGATAAGTCGAAACACGAAAACCCATTATCAACAAAACCCATTATCAACCTTACGGTGTTAACTAAATAAAGAAGAAAGCAGAACCTCTACGCAAGAAATCTCATACAAAAATCATGTAATCTTTAATAGAAGTAAAGGGGTGCACAGTTGCACTCTGCCTTACGAAGCTGCTTTCGACGATGCATCATTTTTTGCTGGGTAGTTATAAATTAGAAAAATAAATAAAAAATTTTAAAGCAATACTGCTAAACTTCATTATCATATGTACCTTCATACATATGTATGTATTTATGTTTGTTAAAAAATAAACACCTTGATTTAAAACAAAGGGATAAACATATTAAAATCAAGGGAATTAAAAAGCGACTGGGAAATTTTAATCTAGACGAAAGACTATCACATTTTATATAAGGAGGACAGTAGCATACTGCTAAACGTGATTGCTTTTCCAACTAAACTTCTCAATTTGGAAGCTAGAAATTAATTAAGTTTTTAAAGTTTAACTAAACACCACTTTCACACACAAAAAGTATTAAAGTTTTCTTTAAATTACTTTCGTTTAAGAAAAAAACTTTTTACGTTACTTTTTTCAAGATAAAATTGGCAAGTGAAATAAAGGAAAAGGGCAGAAGTTTAAGGCATCAAAAACAAAAATGTTAAAGTAAATAAATATATGCCAAAGAAAACAAAAGTTTTCTCGTTTACCTTTCAATTCTGCCGTGTTTCTCCTTTATACATTTTTTTAAAGTTATTTTTTGTTTTTTTTTAGAGTATTAAAAATAAAGATGTTTTTTTAGTTTTCTTTGCATCTTCTTTACTTGAACATCGTGCACTAGTATTTGTTTTAAATGCTCTCAAGATGAGCATGTGGGATGAACGAAAAGTTTTAACATAAATAAAGAGGAACATGCAAAAGTCTTCATATTTTTGTTTTTTTTTTGTGCTTTTAACGTGATTTTTAAAATTATTCTTCAGTTATCAACACTTAGTTGCTTAAATGTCTCATACAGACATATATACATATACTTAAAAATTAAAGTATATTTATTTAACCCAATAAACATTGACTCTAACTTATTCAACTCACTTCCTAAATTAAACTCAAAAAATAATATTTATTATTTTTAAGAAAACGCCAGATGTTTGCAAATTTTGTATATAAATAAGTAAACACAAAACAGTTTTTCTCCTTTGGAAACATATTGACTTTGATGAAAATATATTAGTTAAAGGTATTTACTTACAAACTTTCACAATATACATTTGTATGCCTTTTAATTGCTAAGAGATTAATTGGTAGGAAATTTCCAAAATAATTAAAAAAACTGCTGAAAATATTTATATTAAAATTAAATTTACCTTTAAAAAAAATAAGGGTAAAAACACAACTATTTACAAATTTTTGGGATAAACGGTTTGTAATAAATCCCAGTTGACATATAAGGCCCACTTTTAAATTACTTAATTTTTTTTTAATTTGTTTATTGGCCAGCAAAAATAGAACTTTATACTATTATAAACAATAGTTAACAATAACGTTTTGTATATATGTATATACAATGTCTCTAACTCGAGGGCTCTAGTATTTTTAAATAATCATTATTGCTTTTTAGAATGTAGATCATTTCTTTGTTAACAGGATAACATTTTATATATATTATCTTAATTGCAATGAAAATATTTAACAAAAAACACTGCTTATATAAAAATAAAAGAAAAAAATGTTGCAAACGTTGTGTCAAGGGATAAAAAGAGAAAAAGGGATAGTCATAAATTATATAACTAACCACCAGTATTTTCTGGAATTCGTATTCCTTTGCACTAAGTGAAAGTCTTTGTCTGATAAACTTGTACTAAATCTTATATCCATTTGCTCTAAATTGCAATTAACCGCTTTAACATAAGCACGTCTATGGTTGTGGTAACAGACTGGAGTGCCATTTTGCTGCTTGTATAATACTGTTGCTATCAACGTAAAGAAAGGCTTCAGAAGGTACAAATCTTTTTACTAAGGATTATATTTTATATCCTTCGTTTGTATAAAAAGGAGCCATTATAAAATCATTTCATAACAGTGCAAGCACCCTAATATATAGTTTCTAATCAAACTAATTATTAAATTATCTATGCGTATAATCTTTGCCTTATTATACAACCTCGCATTTAAAATATATTTTAAGTAACCACTTTGTGGGTTTCTATATAGCAAAGTACAAGTTCTTAAGCATTTCCCTTAAAAAACTCTTAATTTTTCCATATTTGAGGGTGATATGTTGAACCAAATTGGACATGCTTATGTTAAATTGGTCTTATTAGGGATTGATACATTATAATCTTAACCCTTGTTTCTATATATTTGAATAAAATAAAGGGGTTTATATTATGAAAGCTTTTTTTGCTTTTGCAAGCGTTTCTTTGACATGTTGATTATAGTACAAAAATGTGTCCATATATACACCTAAATATTTGACCACGTCCTTGTTGGGAATTGTACATTATTGTGAATAATTAGTGATTTAATATAAAACCGCTTTCAATTCTTTCTAATTTCATTTAACTGTTAAAAAATATACTAAAAACTTGTATATTGGGATCGAACTAAAAATCCGATTATGTCTTTGGAAGCTGAAATGGCCTAACAAAGTAAATATATACCCAGCTAAAAATGATGATTCCTTGGAAGCAGCCTTATAAGGCAGAGTGCAGTTGTGCACCGCTTTCAGTTCAATGACAGATTACATGAGTTTTGTATGAGATTACTCGCGTAGAGGCTCTCCTTAATTGTTATTTTAAAGCTACTGCTGAATATATTCATTTTGCACTTTACTTTTGTAAGCTAATAGTTTCAAAAGGCAATAAAAGAAGCAGTAGGGATGCACTAGTCACATTTACTGCTTCCAAATTAAGATTATTTTTCTGGGTATATTTCTGAATCTTGAGTCGAAGGTGAAACCACAAAGTCGAGCTATAATATATTCATTTATAATTTTCGCTTAACTAGAGAAGTAAAAAATAAAAAATATTTTTTAATCTGTTTGGAACAAGAAGTATTATAAAGCTAAATATATTTGTAAACAAACATTTACTAGATTAAAGGAATACGTGCTTGTTGGGATGCATATAGCAAGATTTTTCTTGTATATGTTTATGTAGTTTTTTTGTCTTTTGTCAAGAAATATTTTTTTTTTTAATTTAACAGGTGCTTAATGAGAATTAGTAATAAGTGAAATAAGAAAATGATTGAGGTTTTAAATAAGTTTGTGTGCGAGAAAATATGAAAAGTTAAATTGAGGAAGAAACAGAAAAACTGTTTTGCATACGAATATGTTTTGTGAATACACACAGCACATATTGGTGTACTATAGTTTGGTTTGCAAGTCTTTCTTTTACATTTTTGGTGTTGTCATAAAATTTAACAAAGTGGTAACTAAAACTTTGTAATAAAAACATATCCAAGTTTTAAATAAAGATATGAGTTTATTTACTTAACCTTGCTTATTTTAAGCTAAAAGACTACTTTCTTTGGTTCACACAGGAAAAAAATGTAGGGTTAAATCTTATGATTATGACTTTTTGGATACAAAAATTTTTTTACGTAAAAAAGGGATTTATAAAATGTCAGAGATTTTTTTTAAACCACTTGTTATTACGGGTAAAAAAATCATAAAACTTGCTATATTTTCTACATATGCTACTTATATATTAAACATATATACATATTCTACAAAGTTAGTGTTTTGTCTTCAGCAAATTCATTTACAAACTATTATACTGACACACACTTTAAGCTATTCAACTAACACAAATCAAAACATTAAATTTACCTGTATATTACAAATCAAGAGAAAAGAAGGGTAAACGAACCTAAAATACAATTTTAAAATCCATTTCGTTTCGTTTAAACTTAATATACCCGCAAACACTATTTAGCAGTGTTAGCTCAATGTAAATAAAGTGATATAGAGATTTTTTGCTGCCGCTACATCTGCAATTTCTGTTATGTAGAATTTTTGTTTGTTGTTGTTGCTTTTTAGCCGCAGAACTTTAACAACAACAACAAGAACAATTTTATTCAACTTGTATGCAAATTCAAATACCGGAAATGGCCAACATTTATATTAAAAAAAGGAGAGTTCGTATAGATCCATTCAAAATGGAGTGTAAAATGAAAAAAAAAGAAAATTGTAAAACAATATGAAAATAATATACCAAATACATTCTGTAAGTGGAGAGTAGAACATTTAAATAAAGTTGCAGTGTTTCCAGCGACAAATTTATTTAACATCTTTTAAACAAAATTTTGAGGTAAATTTTCTATAAATTTGAAATTTATACAAATTTTGACAAAAATAGAGTTTCTCAAAATATAATTATTTTTAAAATGTTGCTTTGGATTATCTAAAAGCTTTTCAATTAAAATACATATAATAAATTTGACATGATTTCAAAAAGCATTTAATTTTTGTGTATTTGTTTTTTTTTTTTGTTTAAATAACACAAAGTAAAAATTTGTTGGTTATTTAGACAAGCTGTGTCCTTTCTTTAAAGGCTTATTTTACTACATTTTTTGTAGTTTTGATAGCAATACTTAAAAATTATAATTCCATTAGCGTCTACCTAAAAACTCATAAAATTTCAGTACCCTTGAAATCCATTAGGTTCTGTACCTATGGAATATTACATGAACAAAAATTACTTAATCAATAATTAAGTGGTTTGTGGAGATCTAAAATGCTAAACTTGCTCTTGAGTCATGAAGGTGGTTACACTTAATATTTTTGTTTAATATATTTATAGGACAGCAGAGTTCCATATAAGAACTAGGTATGTATACTAGGTATAGATATGTAAATAAAAAAGGTTGTATATGAAGAAAGGCTTTAGTTCTGAAGTAAATGCCTACTTAATGCAAAGGGACCTTTTTTGCATATCAAAAAAGTGTCAATCAAATGTAAAAGCAGTTAACAACAAAGAGGCATGTTTTAATAGATTTACTATTTTCCAAAACTAAGCATTGAAAAAATAAAAGGTAAGAACTTTCAAGTTCTCAAATTAAAAAAATTGATTCTTGATTATAAATTTTATATTTCCACGATAAGTACTAACATTTGCTAGCCTTTAAACAACTACTCGTAATACTACATTTCTTGTAAGTTAAGCGGATTAAATTAATTTTGTTTAAATACATTTTGCAAAGGCTTGTTGAAAGGGGTGAAATATTAAGTTCTCAACAAATTTTGGTAAAACTTTATTTCATTTAACAGTAAATGGTGTATCTCAAAATATAGATCGTCGAAACAAAAAAACAAACGAACTCCATAAGCACAGAAGTGCAGTTTGTAAATGTTATTTTAGTCTGAAGTACTTTTTTTAATTTTATTTTTTATACTTCAGTTGTATACGTATAAATACGTACACATACATGTAATATACATAAACATATAAACATATTTTTTTTCTCATTGCATAAACGAATTTTACTAAACTAAAGGTATTTATGTTTGAGCATGAATTTATGTGGTTGTAACGTGGTTTGCTTTATATTCAGTGAAAGTCTTTGTTCTATTATACATTATTTTTGTATTTAGAATTTTATTTAGTTGCATATAAATGAAGCAATTTGTGGCTACACTTACATTTCATTATACATGTCTTTCTATTTTTATATAAAATGATTGAATAAAAGAATTGGGTAAACCGAATACAATTTTGTTTAAATTTGAACTAGACAAAAAAATACAAATTTTATGAGTCTTCAACATGGAGAATATATTTTACATATTACTTGGGTTTGTTTTCATAATTTATATACCACTTTTTTTAATTATTATTTGTATATACATTTAACTAAAGCGGTCGGAGACCCCAAATCTTTTAATCGGAAAAATCTCCCTTTGATGATGTTTTCGAGAAAAATATTTACTGTTAACTAAAAAATTCTTGGAAAACAGAATAGTGTTGCATCAGAATTGGTTTTGGAATATAATAGCGATACCAAAGTCCTTAAGGCTTTTATTTTTTACAACATTGTTTTTTTCTACCAACATTTGGGAACTAATATGACCTTTAAAGCTATTTTAAATACAATTTTTTTTGTTGAATACGGCATAACTAAAAACTACCAACATTTTTTGTTGTTTTCACTCGTTTAATGTTTAGTTTGTTGAGTATCCGTCAACAAATTTTATTAAAAATCAACTGATTGACAGTTTCCGATTGTGGTGTGAATTCGCCTATTGTATTGAGTTGAAGTAACAATAACTTTTGTATACGGACCGCAATTAAGTAAGTAAGCCGACGGAATTTTAAAACCCAAAAATTATTGTTAATAATTGTTACGATAGAAAAAAGTAAATATGTTAGTCAAAATAAATTTTTTTTTTATGTAAAAAAATTTACTAAAATAATTTCAAAGCAAAATAATAAAAATCAAAAATTATGCATATTTACAAATTAATTTCTTTTTACATAACTTATAAAAGTTACGACTTCTGATTTTCAAATAAACATTTAATTTTGTATTCTTAAGCTTGTTAAGGTAAATTTTTCTTCAATTACAAAATTTGAACTTAAGCATTAACGATTTGTTTATATATGTGGTTCATTTTACTCTAAACAAGACATTTAATGACTTTTTAAATTATAATGAAATTATTAATGACATAAAACTTTTTACAAATTGCCTTAACGAGTTCAACATTTTCTCAGTTTGGTTGTTAAAATAAAAATAAGATTTAGCGCTAGTTTATTCGTATCCTTTAATGCTTTAACGTTAATGTGTTGATGAAGGTATGGGTTTGTAATTCCAAGAACTTTTATTATGTCTGTCTTGTGTGTATTTGTATATATATGTATACACATATTTGGATTTTCTTTATTTTGGCTTCTTAACATTTTTAAAATGAACATAAAAATCTTTGTTTAAGTTTAATTAAATTACAGTTAATGAATCTAATAAATTAATGCTAAATGCCTTTAGACCTCGTTGAAGGTAGCATTTTCTAATGTGAAAAGGCATTAAGAACATAATTATTCCTCCATATACTTACATTTCTATGCTTAAATTCCTAATTGCTAAAACAGCAAATAAGAACCTGGAGGAAACTTATTGTTTGACTTGTTTTTTTCTAATAAAATTTTATTTCAAATTTATTTCTAAAAAACTTGGTAAGACATTTTATTTCAGAATTATGTCTTTTGTTATACAGATGGAAATAAAGCATTTTCTGATTAGAAATATTTAAAGTTTCTTTAATATAATCATTTAAATTATTTTGTTTTTTGTAAAATTTGAAAATATTAGAACTTAAAATGTTTAGCATACTTTATGGCATTTAGGGAGCCTTATCAATCATTAGAAAGCAGACTATTTGTTATAGTTGGCCCAGCTCTATCATATAACAATCTACACCAAATAATATTGAACACAACATTATTTTATTTATATAGTAATATTGCAAATCTGCCTCAAGGTATAATTGGTTTAATAGTTCTTCTGTGATAGTGGACTATTAAGGGGATAATCTTTCCAAAATGGAATAAAGATACATTTTTTTATGGGTTTTATGAACGCTAAGATAATTTTCGCGAGTGAGCCTTTTTGGAAGCTAAGACTTATTATGTAGAAAATATTATATAATTTGGTGCAAAGATACTCTCAATTGGTTTCCTTTCAATATTTTCAATAGTTTTTTTAACAAAAATGGTACCAAATATAGCGAAACTCTGGAATCATGTTTATGCTTATAAAAAACTAAAATCAGCGATCAATATTTTGATAACAATGTCTACTATAGAGAAAAATGGATAACAGATGCTTTCTAGGTACTACAATCCCATTTATAATGGTGTAGTTCATAATAAACAATATAACAATATAATACACATATATTTATACATACATATATACCAGCATATGCAGCGATTTGTACATATGTATGTATATTAAAGTGAGTGGTACATTAGGGTAGTTACAAGAAATCAATTTTGGATTTTCCACAGAAAATGTGATTGACAAAGTTTCAGGATTTGTGTCCTTCCCATATATCCTGAAATTAAAAAATTGCATAAAAGGTTGAAAAAAAGTTCTAACTTCATGAAATTTTGTAAAGTCATTGGATCTGATATCCTTCATGATTTAACCAAATATTATCCAAATCAGATTAAGGACACGCGAAACTCAAGTATGTCCTTTTTCAAAAAACTTAAAAAAAGTGGTAAAAAAATAAAATTTCTAAATTAATTCCGTATACAAAACACTTATCGTAAGCTCGATGTGTCTATCAAATTTTTTCTAATTCGGTGCAAAGAGACGCTCACCTTTATACATATGTATATTCTTAAAATTAAAAATGGTATAAAAGCTACAAAGATTATTGGAATTGGTCGAAAAATTTTACATATTTAACAATTTTAGTTCCCTATTTGCACGGACATATTGCCCTCTTATATATCCTTAAACTTAAACATTTGTAGCGGTAACACACCTACCGCAAAGAAAAATCATGATTGAGTATGGTTACGGGAATGTGATCACAGACAATTTTAAAATTCTATGATAACTGCAATCATTATATTATTGCCACAATCATAATATGGTTGTAGTCATATTTACGTCAATACCATTATCACATATATGGTTGCGAGAATCATTATATGGTTGCGAGAATCATTATCTGATTGTCCAAACTATAAACTGGGTTACGGATAATCATATATATGAAGCTCTTTGATTATGGTTATCATATATTCTAAGGGCATCATATATTAACATATATTTTTTTTAGAATTTTAAAAATTTCACTCTGAGAAAATTGTCTGCGAAATAAAAATTGAGAAATTTACAACATTTTTCTTTTTAAGAACAAAAAGTTTTATATACTGTTTAAAAGGAAATCTTTTTGCCTGTTAAAAGAGACCAAAATAAATACCGTAGCTTATACAAATCAAAACATGTACATTAGGGCGGGTCGTTTTGTATGGAGGCAAAAAAAAATTTAAACTATACCTAGACGTATTCGTATTCTCCTTTTTGATAAGCAATTAAATATTACTCATACGCACTTGATTTTGAAAAAGCCTTTACCTCTCGTCATGCACATATTTCGAAATTTGACCCTTCGGATCAAAAGTCGGGACATCAAAATATATTTTAGAGGTATGGTTCCTTCGGCAAAGTTTCTTATTTTGATCCCTAGAACACGATTTTCTTTGTAATTTGAGCGATTTTTTAATCGACCCGCCCTAACTGTCAAATTATATGTATATGAGTTACGCCTTATTTTGTTTGAACTTACGATATGTAAGTCTATAAGATGTTATTGGGTCGATTAAAAAGTGTTTTCGCTGTTGTTTTTTTTTTGGCCCTATACTTAGTAGTTAAGCAAAAGAAGAATATATTTATATATATGTGTGTATGTGTAATGACCACAAAAAACAAATGAATTCGCACTTAGGAATGCAATCACTGATAATAAATAATCTTTTTGCGGTACTTTTTTAACTTTCATAATATAAGTATGTATGTATGTTTTAATTATGTAAGCGTATTAAAGATAATGTATGCATTTTTTAAGGAACTGCCGGCTAATGCACAATATAGCCTTTAGCGATTATATCGACCATCAAAAAAACATATTCTTATAATTTGTTAAGCTTTTTTTTAAGTTCTTAGTTCCATTAGAGTTTTTGTAGAAATACATTCTGTAACAACTCAATACGAATTTTTATTTCTTTATTACAATTTATGTACAGTTTTCTTATATTCATTTGATTTTTTATTTTGTTGATGTTTCTTTTGTTTTTTATTTCAATATTTGTATTGATGCAATTCTATGTTATACATGGAATAATTTAAAAAACCACCATACAATTTACTTTACACACACACACACAGATATATAAATATTTGTCATAGAAAGTTATGAATAAGCAAATGTAGACATGAAAAATGAATGAATGAAGCAATGAATGAATGAATGATTGTGTGTCTATAGATTAGAAATGTAGCATGTTTCATCTAACTAACCATCCATTCAACCAGCGAACCAACCTCTTTTCTATCCATTCATCCAACCAGCAACCCAACAACCAAAAGTAAATTGAATAACGACAAAAATCATACAATATGAAAAATTGATTTGTCTTTCGTTATGTTTTATTATCTTTTTTTCCTTTTAGTTTGGCTTGGCTTGTTTTCTTCTATTTCTCGGTTGTCAGTGTATAAAAAAAGCCAATATGAGAAATACCA
>NDXZ01026439.1:7753-24281 GCA_003055125.1 Paykullia maculata | reverse complement strand
CCATTACCCATCACCCATTAATATCTAGTTTTTGTTGACTATTTTTGAACAAAAAGACTATCAAAAATGTAATAAAAACGTAATTTCTTGCTGTTAACTGTTTAAAAACTTGTGCTTTAATTATTTAATTTCATCACATAATGTAATTGTGATTGATCAATTATTATTTTTTTTTTTTTGAGGCCCTATGTTCCTTATAGGAATTTTTAAAGGATTATATATAGAATTATTAAACATGTTTTGATTTACTCTATATTTACACATGCAAGTTATGCTGTTTTACAAGGTATGTATGTATACGTTTTATCAAAGTTTTTTGTAGAATAACATCAATTGCCTTCTTAAAGTTTGTTTAGTTTGAACGGAAAGAACATTCAGCATCACAGTTTTTTATGTTTCCCAAGGTTCAGAAAGATAATTTTTGCTCAGCTGACAGCAAAAAAAAATTTGTTAAACATTTTTTACAAAAAAAATTAAACAGAAGTCGGCACCACTGTATAACAAAATTTTAATTATCCATCCCTGATTGTTGTTGTAGAATGCAAATTAATATGGCTGCTTTTTGTTTATGTTTCAATTTTAAAGCAGCCGTAGAGATACACAAAGAAGGCGGCTTTTAATTGAATAAATGTAAGTGAAAAAACTTGAAATAAGTTATATAAAATAAATTTTTTAAAAAGTAAATGCAGTAAATAAAGGTTTACAAGCTAAGGATTTATAGAAAAATTAAATAAAATGTCTGGGACGATATTGGAGAACTTAAGCGGACGTAAGTTGTCCATATTGGTGGCTTTGTTATTATTTTGTCAAGTGGCTTGCTTTTTATTGGGTGGTCTGTTTGCCCCAGTGCCCGCCGGTCATCAAAACATTTTGGGCATGGTCTGCCGAGATCAAAAGGAACGTCAAAACGATACAACTTTTTGGCTGTACTCACGTGGAGCTGGACAGTGTTTATCCATATCGCAAGAAGAAATCGAAAACCACGAAACAAAAATGGCTAATGGAATTGTTTATTTATTTCAAATGCCATTGCCAAGAGATGGCAAGCAATTGGACTACTCCAGATGGCAACAAAATTTGATAGGAGTATTGCAAGTAGACTTGGCATATGTTTCGGATGGCACACTTATTGAACCACCTATAGATCTACAATTGACTATTGATACACGTTTAGCGTATCGAAACAAAGAGGACTCCCCGGAAGATTGGAAACTGTATGCCAATTCCATTGAGAGGCGTTATCTAGACTGTCACCCAGTACACAAGAGTCAACAAGAAACATTGTATTCGTGCGAAATGATCCCTCTGTTTGAACTGGGTTCTCTACACCACGACTACTATCTGCTAAATTTGCGTTTTCCCATAGATACCGATATGAAGATGAATTTAAACATTGGCCACATGCATGACTTGACTCTAACGGCCATTTACCAAAATGGAGGCTTTACTAAAGTGTGGCTATCACTTAAAACTATACTTTTTCCATTTATTGTGGCAATTATGATTTGGTTTTGGCGACGTGTTCATATACTACAGCGTTCACCTGCACTTTTGGAATATATGCTTATCTATTTGGGTGGGGCACTGACGTTTTTAAATCTTCCACTAGAGTTTCTAACTTTAAATATTGAAATGCCCTATATGCTCCTACTAAGTGACGTCCGTCAAGGTATATTCTATGCAATGTTATTGTCATTTTGGTTAGTCTTCGCCGGTGAACATATGCTAATACAAGAATCGCCGCAAAAGAATTCCATACGTTCTCGATACTGGAAACATTTATCTGCCGTTCTTGTTGGTTGTCTATCGTTATTTATATTCGATATATGCGAAAGAGGTGTTCAATTGCGTAATCCTTTTTATTCGATTTGGACTACTCCTCTGGGGGCAAAAATCGCACTCAGTTTTATAATATTGGCAGGTATTTCAGCCGGTGTTTATTTCCTTTTCCTATGCTTCATGGTAGGCAAAGTATTTCGGAACATTGGCGCTAAAAGAACATCCTTACCATCTATGTCGCAAGCTAGACGGTTGCATTATGAAGGTAACTAATTAATTTTATTAAATGGTTTAAAATTCAAAGAATTATTTTTACAAAAAAAGAACTAACATCTTTATGTGTGTGTCATTTCTTTAGGTCTTATTTATCGTTTCAAATTTCTCATGTTGGCCACTTTGTTATGTGCTGCTTTAACCGTTGTGGGCTTTATTATGGGACAAGTTGCTGAGGGTCACTGGAAATGGGACGAAGAGATTGAAATACAATTGACTTCAGCTTTCTTGACCGGTGTCTATGGCATGTGGAATATTTATATATTTGCTTTGTTAATCTTGTATGCACCTAGTCACAAGCAGTGGCCCAGTGTCAATTCCAATGAAACATCACAGTCGAATGAGAATATTGTAGCTGCAGCTGCCAATGAGGAAATTGAATTTAACAACCTACCCTCCGATTCAAATCCCAGTGAAATATCATCTCTTACATCATTTACACGTAAAGTAGCTTTCGATTAAATTATATAAAAATAAAATATCGAATAAGATAAAAAGTTTATTATAAAATATTTAGTTCTTATATGTACTTACTTACTTAATTTTTTAAGTCTATCATATATTTAATGTATGTATAACAATTTAGACGCACTCTTAGAAAAAGTTCATGTATTGAAATAAGTCTTAACTTATGCATGTATTTTTTTGGATACTTTTATATATTCATACCTACATATATATTTTATTTTTTACTTAAAAAATATCTTGAAGTTTTATATATTAAGGAACAAAATTTTTAACAAATTTATTCAGAGCCTATATTTATCATTGATTTGATAAAGGCTCCCTCTTGATGTGTATTTGTTTGTTCAGTATTAAGTATTTTAAAGGATATTATATATAAATTAGACTGTAGTTTTTACCACTCTTAAATTAAAATTTATTATAAACATAACTTTTTTATGATCTTTTAATGCAGTATTCAAATAAAATATTACCTACAACTGATTTTTTATTTTACAAATTAACAATTTCTTCAGTTTAGCTAAAGTAGTGTTTTATATTTACAAATGGATTTCACGTTAACTTTTTTAAATACAGGGGGCAAATTACGGCATTCAATATCGATCGAAATTTTTTTTTGATCGATCGAGTTTTTTTTACATTTGATATAGGAATTCCAATTAGAATTTTTAATTTTCGATCGATACCGAATGCCGTAATTTGCCCCCAGAATTTGTCGAAAATTTTCCATAATAGAAAACTTTTCAAAAATTTTAAGAAACAAATCATGAACATTTTGGTAATTTTTTTTATATAAAAAAACAGCTAAGTTTACTTTTCTTTCGTAACGACAACAATAGTGATGCATTTGTAAACACAATACTTTTTTTGGTAAAACTTCTGTGGAGCCTAAAACGATAGTAGGAAAGTAAATAACGCTGGTCAAAAACCAAAATTTTCCTGCAATATTAGAAAATTTTTATGTTAAATATCATGTGTGTTTATTTTATATGTAATATTTCTTTGGAGGAGTAAAAAACTTACTCGCACTCTAATATTACTTTATTTTTCTTTTCTTGTTATTACATTTACATACATACATATAAAGTCAATATTGCTGAAACATAAATTTTCTGTGTAAACGAAAAAGCAAGTTTAAAAGAGAATTAAGAATTGCTGTGAACAGCCGGGAGTTGCTCTTGCTTGGTTCGCTTACAGCTAAAAAAAAAAAGTTTCTTTCAGTGCATTTAATAGAAATAATATATCATTTTATATAAATATATATTAGACACCCTGTTCTACTTATTGTTTTGAGTTTTGTTTGTTTTCATCCCTTCGTTCTTTATTATTATTATTCGGTGCATGAATACTTACACTTTTGACATCCTCTTTTCGTGTTATTGAATAAATAGAAACAAGGAAACGAAGACGAGAAAAAAACACAAAATACACAAAACAATTTTTTTCTTCCACCATAATACCATCCATTCTCTGTGAAAAGTTTGATAATCATATGTAAAATAATAAAAAAATAATAAAGAATTATTAACAAATCCAAACCTAATAGCCGAGAATTGTTTTGGGGAATAGAGTGAAAAATAATTTAGTCGCCAAAATTAAGGGCTATAGAAATCCAGCAGAACCTCTCGTCGACGAAGCCGAGGAGGTAGAGACAGAGCACGCCACAATGGCTGCAAATGATTCAGGTGTGGACACCAGCAACGATAGTAATGATGGTGTGACCGCTAGCATAATGATTACACCGCCACCGCCAATTATGCCGCCCACACCAACATCGTCGCCCAACACTCACGAATGGCCTACCATAAATCCTAACGCATTCCATCTTAATTCGGATGAGCATTTTGCGCTACCTACCTTACCGCCACTGCCATTGAACTCGTCATCGCAGTCATCGTCTGACTTTATGTCTAGCATCATTCATCCTAGTACCCTGCCCTCTAGCAGTCACAATTTTAAAATGCGTCCACGTACGTGCATTAAAAGCAGGTTGCGTTTAAGTTGCAACAATATTTTTGCCGTGTCGACGGGACGAAAATTACGATATGCAGCTTCAACAAACAATATCGAGTTGTTAACTCGAGTTTTGGAATCCGGAGCGGACCCTAATTCCTCGGATGAATATAAACGCAGTCCGCTGCATTTGGCCGCATGCCGTGGTTACGTACAAATTGTCCAGCAACTGTTAAAATTCGGAGCTAATCCGAATGTTGTTGATGCGTTGGGCAATACACCATTACATTTGGCCGTCATTTCAGCCAGTTCTAATAATTTCAACGTTGTGGTACGTGTCCTGTTACAGGGTGGAGCCAGCGTTCATATGTTTGACCGCAGTGGTAAATCACCACTGGAACTTGCCGAAGCTAAACTTCGCTTACTGCGTACAAGGTATGAGAATCCTACACCGGAAAATAGCAAAATTCTTGAGGACATGTGTATGCTCACTGCCCTCATTCTACGATACATGGTGAAGCAACAGCGAGAATTGGAAGATCTCTCCAATTTGGAGAAACGCTTACAAAATCTCAGTACCCGCGATGATCAAGAACAGGTTGTTTCTCAGACCGCTGACGAGTTACTAGCAAGCATTGAGGGTCTATCGATTAATAAGTAAAACGCTTTACAATAAATATGAATCGATTGGCGAAATATCACTGTTAATTTTCATTCAAAATAAAGTGTGTTATGTCGTAAGTATCATAAAGCATATATTTTCAAAATAAACAAAATTGTAAAATACATGTACGTATATGTATGCACGTACATATGTATATTGCAAGTCATTTTTAATGCGATATTACGTAAATGTTAATACAACATACATATACATATACATTATAACAAATATTATTTAGGATTTAAATCCTTTATTTTACTGTTAAAACTTGGTTGAAATTTAAATTTCTTAGTTTCCTTTTCATTAAGGTAATATATGTATGTACATATGTTTATACAACGAGGAGGAAAATATGCTAACTTTAAGATTTGTGTACCCATCACCAGAGATGGCAAGGGTATATATAAGTTGGTCATTCCGTTTGTAATTTCTACAATATTAATTTGCGACCCCATAAAGTAAATATATTCTGAATCCTTATAGATAGAGAAGTCTTATTAGCTATTTTCATCTGTTAGTCTGTTCTCAGCCCCCGATACCCTACGGACCCGTTACTGGTATCTAATGATCAGAAATTTCCCCGATATTATTTTTATCCGACAATATATAAGCAAAAAAAAAAAAAATAAAGAATATGGATATGGATATGTGTTATATAATATTTCTTGTTCTCTTTCCTAGGTAACACACCTAGTTAGTTTTTAACTTCTTCCTTTGGCTTCGAAAGACCCATTTAGAAACTGCAGTTTTAGTAAAAATAACCTGTTTAATATAAAATTAAATGTTAACATTTTTTGGATGTTCCGCTAACAAACAGTTTAAGTTTATTAAATTTATAAAGCAGTCTCTTTAAAAACCGTGAATTTAAAAAACTTATTCATAGAATAAAAAATTTACACTGTTTTTGTAGTTAGGCAACCATAACGTGTTTAAGTAATAATATTATTGTGTGTAATTTTGTTACCGCATTTCCTTATAATAATGGTATATATAAAACATACTTAATTATAAAATAATAATAAAATTAATCCTTTATTTTTTTCAGAACAAAATTCAGTTAATTTATTTTTTTACAAATTTTTAATCCTTACCTAATTCTTCTTTATTTTTAGGCTATATTTTCGTTTCCTAATTTGGCTGCCGTTTGTGTAAAAGCATATGTACATCAAGGATTTTAAAAAAGAAATGTTTGAAATTTAAATATGTATAAACATATTTACATACATACATAAATTAGTATAATGTTTGTATGTACAACTTTTCATTGGAATTATTTCAACACAAACGATATTTTGTATTCTTAAGATTTTTAATTTTTTTTTTTAAATACTA
Source organism: Paykullia maculata (assembly GCA_003055125.1). NCBI lineage: Eukaryota > Metazoa > Arthropoda > Insecta > Diptera > Rhinophoridae > Paykullia > Paykullia maculata. The sequence goes on along the minus strand of NDXZ01026439.1, from coordinate 17,815 downwards.
TACACATACATACATATGTATGTATTACACAAATTAACAAACAAAATTTTTTTAGTTTTTAAGCTTACATAATAATGGTTAAGACCCCACAACCTAAATTTGCATAAAACCTTAAATCAGACAAAAATTCTAACACTTTTTTGTTAAAAAAAAAAACACTTTAAAATTTCATAATGAAATTGGTAATTGCTGCAAAATCTTGTTTAAGTTTTAAAAAGTAAATTAAGATTAAAAAATAAATCAAATGCAAATATATTGAATTACAATATATGTTACCTATATATAAATAACAAAATGTAACTAGTAAATAAGTTTTATCATAAAACTTAATAAATTTTAAATAGTAAACTTTACATGCAACAGAAAGTGAAGTAAAGAAAAATAAAATTATATAAATTCCTCCTTAAAAATGGTAAATAATTATTTACTACTTATATATATATATATATCTATATGTTATAAAATAATGTATCCAACAACTTAAACAATCAATGTTACATTTAATTACTTTTATTGTATAATTTGTATTTAAGTTCTGAAATTATAAGTATTTGTGCAGTAATTGCTTTAACAACACATGTATACATCTAAACATATGTACATTATCATACATAAGTAGATACATACATATATGCAACATTTAAAAATTGACATCTTTTCGCATTAACGAATAAAATATATTTTATGTTTTTTGTTTTGCGAACAATTTTATATATCTTTCTCTTTCTTTACTTACTGCCTATGGCGATAAAATGTTAAAACTACATAAGAAATAAATCTAGATATTTATTAAAGAAAGTAAAACATCAAATAATTAAATATGTGTCTATGATTATAAAATTACTTAAACAAAAAAAATTTGAAAAAATTTCGTCGATTAAATAAAAAAAAAACTAAAAAAGAACGATTTCAATCTATTGAGTGTGAAAAATAAAGGCATTTGCCATTATATTATGATTACATTGCAGTTTTATTAAAGGTTATTATTAGGTACCGTTATTCACCAATCCCGGACTTTTTTTTTATAGCTTTACATTGGTTAAAGTTGGCCACACAAAAGCCTATACCCCCTGTTATGTTTAACAGTTCAACTAAGTTGAGTTGAAATTAAAACAACTCAACTTTAAAATAACTTAACTCTTTTTTGGTATTACGAATTACAACTTATTCCAGTTGAATTTGCATAATGCTGCCTAACAAAACAATAAATCATAGTTAACCGCTTACAACTTTTTGTTAATAAAACAACTGCAATTTTTATATGTTTTTATCAACCGCACTAACACAAGTTGTTATCCCAACCAAACTGCAAATTTTCAACTAAAGTAGAGTTGAGTTGTAATTTTGTATGTTCAGCAAAACAGTTACTCCAGTTCGGGCGCCTTTTACTTTGCAAAACGAAACAACAACTTTAAATACAATACCACGCAACTTACCAACGAACACAACGAATTATTAGGACTTGATTTTATTGTACATGAAATCAAATTTTAATCTTTTATCATGATTTTACTGGTATTTTTTTAAGTAAATATTTATAAACATTACTTTTAACAATGCTACAGCAATTGCACTAAAAAATTTCACTCAAAAAACCACGGTATATTTACTAGGTAACATGATTTCCGGTTAAACGGGTATTGTGGGAGGTAGGGTCAATAATAAACCAATCTTCACAAAATTTGGTAAGACGATTTCTGTTAAAGAAGGTTTTATGTATGCGTAATTACACCTCGTAATTACCAATCTCTATTCGCAGTTTATGCGGTTTATCGCGATAAAATAATACTTTGTTAATAGAGTAAAATTTGAGATATTTACAGTATTGTGTACAAATTTTGTATCTGCTTTGTTATTGTAACAAAAACAAAATTTCTTATCAAAGCGCTTACTTTTATTCTAAAAATAGCATACCTTGTAACTATAACAAGCGCATATAACACTTTTATACTGAATAATACGACTCATCAAAAGTAAAAATTAAAAAAGTATAAAATAATAAAAATTTTATTTTATACGGCTGGCTGGCTCTTATCATTTCTTTAAATTTTTTTCTAAATACATATAATCTGTTCATTTACTTTACTACCACAAGCTTGCAACAGAGATTAAAAAATAATTTAAAAATTATTCTTCCAAGTACTCAAAAATAAAAATAAACAGTTGGCATTATTTGTTATTATGATTGCTGTTTTAAAATAAAATCAATTGCATTTTTTATGTTTATTTAAAAAAAAACAGTTGGTAGTATATTTACAGAAATAAGTAAAAACTACATATGTACATATGTATGTATGTATATACATACGTAGGTACCTATCCTATATTACCAAAATATTTATTTCGGTATCAAACACAAAAATTATCAAAAAACTCAAATGTATTAATTTTTAACATCTCAGACACCTAGATTGAGTTTTGCGGTTTTTTTGGCCCAGTTATAAAAGTTAGCGAAAAGAATAAGCTATACACGAAAAATTTATTTTAAACACAGACCTGTTGGTAAACGTCATCTTTAAGCAACCCGAAATATAAAAATAACAAACACATTTTTTATTATAAATAAAAAAGTAAAGAATAACAAACAAAACGTGAATTGTGTTATTTTTTCATTCTTATCTGTTTTTTTTTTTTATTATAATTTTGCAACTTCTGTAAATAAGATCGCACAAAAGAACAGTATACATACATACATACATATGTATATGAATAACGATTATTTCAGTCAAATCTTAACACTTCATTACTGTTTCTACTGGTTTTATTATAATTCTTTTTGTTTTTTTCTACATACATAAATACATACATAAATATGTGTGTACATATATTTATGTATGATACAATACAATTTTTAGTATTTTTCAAAATTTCCTGTATAATGTCAACAGTCGAAATTGAAGGAAATTGGACAGTAAGTTTGTACCATTGAAATCTTATTTTGAATACGAACGATACTATGATTGTTAATTAATTGTTATTGCAGAGTTTACCATTACATCAAGTGCTATATGAATGGATTGTTAAAAATATGAGTATTCCTACGGATATGAGTACAATTGTGGCATATGTTGGATTGTTTTTAATATCTTGGTACGCGCTAATATGGATTACACGTTTCGTGATGACTATTATTTGGCCATTGTTTTTAGTTGCATCGGCAGTCGTAAGTACTCCAATGACGTTTTGTTTTCTGCACCTGATAAATTTTTAACTAATGTGAATTTTGAAAAAATTGCACCATTTACACAACTAACAGTTGTTGTTTTCATTTTGTTCGCCAAAAACAGCTGTTAGCAATCAAGAGTTAGCAATAACTTTGACTTTATAAAGGATTATTGCAACAACAAAATTTATGTTGTATTTTTTAAATCTACCTTGATGTCCATAGGAGCACCCAAGGCATATTGATTATTAGTTAGTCTTACTTAATGAGCTGATTATTGTTTATCCGCTCTCTTTTGAATCTCAGATGTAAAACTTCATATACATACATACATACATATGTATATAAAAAAAAATTAAAACAAAAAATTAAAAAATAATTACACCATAGGAGCAGCTTTTTACTCCCCGTTGCAAGCGTAAAAGCAATGATACACGTACAATGTACGTATGTATATTGTGATATTTGGGTCGTAATTAGTTTTAATGGGTTGATAAAACGTGCGCGTATGCTGCATGTTCAATATTTATCTCGACAGTATTTTAATTCATTATTGTACTGTGTAGGTCATTTTTTGTTTAAAAAATGTCGTGTAAAAATCAAAAGAAAGCATTTCTAGCTAGTTTGCACTGCGTATCGCTAATATTTAATTTGTTTTATTTTTTCACTAGAATAATAATAGTATTTTATAGAATAATAAAAAATAATTAAAACTGATGAAATACAAATAAAATTATAGAAAAGGATAACAACATACATACATATGTATGCATGTCGATAGCGATCGAAATTGAAATAATTTTAATTAAAATTCCTATACTTAAAGCATTTATAACTAAAACGTTCGCGTAAGACTTTTATCGCAAATTAGCGTAAAAATAACCTAACAAGCGACGTAATTTATTAAAGTTCCTATTTTCACTTTAAAATTTTTTCAAATTATCAACTACAGGCTTCATAGGGATAGCTTTCCTACGATGATATTTTAAAATTAACTTGCCCTTGATAGTGTGGACACTTAACTAATTTGTACGATTTTTTAAAAATTCGTTAAATTTACTTACATGGGGTTATGAAAAGATATTTAATAGTTTGCATATGTTAATAAACATATATCAAACGTAGATCCAGGAAAAAAAACTAAATATTTCGTCCCTCGCCCCCTTCAACCAAAACAATTAAACGTAGGTATATAGTGTTTATTTTTATAAAAATATTTTTTATTTTACTTTTATGTAAAAAATAAATCATTTTAAGTGATTTTGATTGACGTTAACTAAAAATACATATAGAACTTTTTTATTTAAAAAAAATTTAATCATCTACTTATATGCAAGGGATTATATCCCAAACAACTGCGATTTAGAAAACCACTTTCCCTATTTTTAGTATGGCGTTGAAATGGATATAGTCTATATACGGTTTAAGTTACCAAGTCTTGAGTGTCCGATTGTCTCTACATACCTTATCATTGTTTTTAAGCTTTTTTAATAATTATCATATAAAAAAAATTGTTATTAATAATTAGTTTGTTTATCTTTCAATAATCTAATATTTGTATTTCAGGTCATTTTTCGTATACTGCAGTTTTATGAGCCGGAGGATATAGTGGAAATGGTTTTAAAGTCGTTAACAATTGTGGCAGATTCTCTAGTAAGAGCGAGATTTCTTTACTATTACACCCTTCACCAAAGTGTTCGAATTTATAAAAACATTCAAGATTGTATTATTGTGTTTTACTATTTCGTATTTGGTATTGATGATGAAACAAAAAAACATACAAAAGATGAAAGTATTCAAGATTTATTCATACCGGAAGAAACTTTACATATCAATTGAAGATACATAATTTTGTGTCAAGTGGCGCGATAAAAACGCTTTGAAATTTTGTTAACGCTCAGCTGGTGAAGGGGGTATAATTTCATTTAAATAACATTTTCTGTGTGTTTTTAATATTTTTATTTCAGGTAATAGTACTAGGTAAAGTTTTGGAGTTTGGTTTCAAAATTTTTCAATAGTGTTTCTTTCCCAATATAAATTTGAGGTAAAAGGAAAACTCAATAAATTTAAATACTGAAAAGCAAACATTGAAAGTTGACAACAAAAAATTCAAAATTAAAAAAAAAAAATAAAAACATACATACATACATATGTATGAACATACGTGCAAATATAAAAATTATTATTGTAAATAAATTTTTAGCGCTTTTTGCAAAATTTAAAAAAATATTTGTTTTAATAAATTTCAAGTTCATTTACGCAAATTCATAAATGTAGAAAATGCCCGTTGCTATACGTTTAGTTGAGGTATTGACCTTAATAACATTCCTTGGAATTTTAACAGGGATTTCAATATTTGTTGTAATAGCGCAACGGGCATCGCTTATGCTGATGCTCCTTATAACGGTAAGTTTTCGAATAAAGATAAAGAAAAGCAAAACATGTACATACATATGTGCATACACACATACATACATATGTAATAAGTTAAATCCCTGCAGGAAATGTCAACGGTGAAACTGTACTGACTTACTATTGACACCATATGTAGACATTTAAACATTTCACTAGTATATTTTAGTAATTTTAGTCTACACTTTTGGTGATTTTTACTTGTAAAATAAAAAGTATTGACGCTTTGTTGACAATATCACCAAAAAGTCACCACAATAGTAGACAAAAGTGGTGACCTGGAGATATTTGACGCCAGGCTTCCTGCAGGGACTGTTCAATTTATTACATATTATTTTGTAATATTTGTAAAATTGTTAAAATGCTAAAATGAATTTAAATTCGTTATTTATAGAAACTCTGGATATACCGAACTTTAAAAAGATTTTACCATAAATTAAATTCTAAAATAAAATTTTAGTTTAAGTTGTCTTAAAAAAATAAAACATAAAATATTTTCTATTGATAGATAATAGATAATAGATTCACTTCTAAACGAAAGAAAATTTACAAGTTATTTTTTATTTACACGAAATTAACATTTTAAATTCTCTATTTTAAGATAATTTATTACAAATTCTTTATAACAAATTTACGAGAAAAAAATTAATAATTAATTTTGTATTTATGGAAATTTTGTTTATAAATTAACTATTTTCTAACTTTGGAAAAATAGATTTTATATGCCAAGTAATAATTCCCACAAATATTGTATATTTTATATTTATATTCTTGGAAATTTGTTTCTAATATAAAAAATTTTCATTCCTTAATTTTAAAAAAATAATTGTAAAAATTTTCAATAAACTTTTAAACAAAAAATTTCAATTTAATAAACTTTCTATAGAGAAAATTTAAACGGCATTGATTTAAACGGGATAAAATATATTCACATGAATACTTTTTCATTTTTTTTTCTATTTGCAAAGAATGTCAATTTATAAATATTTAACAAAAATCTGATAATAGAAATCATCATCAGCTGATATTTTTCTAATGTCCAATTAATGTCTAAAGTTACACCATGGTTTTCTATACAAAAAAAAAACTTTTTGTTTAAATAATGCTCGAAAATTAAAGTGATATACATACATACACACATACATATATCGCTCATAATCGATTACCAACAACTTATTACATAAACAACTATTTGCTAATTTTTTTAAAAACTAAACGAATTTAGATCACGTTGGTGGTTCTAACATAATGATTTTTAGAGCACAGATTTTGCTAAAAATTATTAATGTACTTATGTACTTGTTTGTATTAAATTGTTAATATTTAGAATATTAACTTTTATTTAAAAAAAAAAATATTACTACTCACTTTACTTAGTTAACAAATGTACATACATAAGTATACAAATCTATAAATAAAGTTTTTGATTTAAAATTTAAGTCAAAAATATAGCGACATCTATATAAAGTTGTTTTAAAGTTAATAAAAAGATTAAAATTTCAAAAAATATATTTTTAAATTTAAAAGTATTTTTTTTTTAAATTCTAAAGATTTACCCCCATATTCATAAACAATTTTTAAGTTTACTGAAGGTTTATTGAACGGTTTTTGTATGAAAATTTCGTTCAATAAACTTAAAAATTGTTTATGAATATGGGGGTTACAAAATAACTAAAAGAATATTTTCAAATTCTGAATTAAAAAAAGAAAATTAATGAATCTAAAAAAAAACACACAATGCTTAAGCCTATAGTACACGAAATGTAAAAAGCCACTTGCGCATGTGTCTCTGACGTCACGAAAATGATTAGCATATCGGTAACATTTTTAAAATAAGTTGTAGGGGCTACATGCGGTAAAACTTTGATTGTACACGAAATGTAAATGGGTGTTTTTAAAGCTAGAAAGTGAAAGTACACGCCATGTAGCAAATGTCGCTTCATGATGACGACAAAATTACGTCAGAGTCACATGCGCATGTTGCTTTTTACATATCGTGTACTATAGGCTTTAGAAATTTTATTAATAAAGTTTTTTATTTTATATTTTTAGCCCTTAACCTATATTTTATATGGTACTCTATATGTTGCGGAGAAAGTTCTAGTCACAACCTTGGCAGGTTTATTGGGTGTAACTAGCAGTGTTAGCGATACTATAAACTGAATAATATAAAAAAAAATTGTAATGAATGAAGATGTAAATGTTGACTAATAATAAATTCAATAAAGTGTATTTATCAAATATGAAATAAATTATTGTTTAGTATTTATCTTAAATACATTTTTTATCACCTGTACCACAGGTGACAAGGTTATATATAAGTTTGTCATTCCATTTGTAATTTTTAGAGTAATCATTTGCGACACCATAAATTATATACTTATAATATGAATCCTTATAGATAGAGAAGTCGATTTAGCCATGTCCGTCTGTCCGTCTGTCAGTCTATTGAAATCAACTTTTATCAGCCTCCCGACGTCTTACAGACTCGCTCGTTACTGGTATCAAACTATCAAAAATTTTCTCGAGATTTTTTCTAAAATCACCGATAATTAGCAAGATATAAGCCAAAAAAATTTTTTTACACAAAAATTAATTATAGTGTAACCAATGTCTTTTGGTAAATTTTTTTAAATAAAAAAAATTAACGAAATATAAAAAAAATACAATTTTTTTTTACACACAAATTATTATATTTGTGTGTAAGAAATGGACAAAAATTAATATCGTATGGGGGGGAGATGATTCTACAAGAAATTCTAAGCAGCTTTGCTTAGTCTTAGGTCTAAAACGATTTTCAATCCCGTGCAAATTCGAAAGTATGTTGTAAGTATTGATTCACTTTATGATTTGTTTAAAAATTTTATTAACAGGAAGGTGTTGGGAACCAAGATAATAATTCTGAGCTTTCTTTTAAGATGAAAGTCCTCACAGACTTTCCTTATTTAAAAAATTAATATTTTTATTTATAAACTGCTACAAAATATTCAAAGCAATAAAAAAAATTTTGTTAAGAAATTTTTAAATACGTATACTTAACTACTTCCGTTTTGATAATTAAGTATACGTACTTTATAATTTCTTAAACAAATATTTTTTCATTGCTTAAATACTTACAACATATTTTCGGATTTGCGCGGGATCGAAAATCGTTTTAGACCTATATTTACTAAAGCAAAGTTGCTTAGAATTCTTTGTAGAATCATTTCCCCCCATACAATTTTTTATTTTTTTGGCATCCATACAAATTAACCCACCCTAATATACATATCGTCGGCTTAGAGTGCAAACCTGCTAAAACCTATGTGATGTCTAATGCTTTATTGTCCACGGCTATAAGCCACAACATAATTATTGAGCAAAAGTTTCTCGAAGTAGGTCATACTAAAGCTGACTGTATGCAATCTACTATTGAACGAACACTTAAAATTAAAGATATACACGTTCCTGCAGATAACATTGAAGTCTGTAGATCAGCTAGAAGAAAACCAAAGCATTATGACGTTACTTACCTCAGCTATTTTTAAAAAATTGCATGCGGTTAAATTCTTGAAAAGTATTCGTCCTGGTCAGATTAGGGGTGACGTAAAAGTTACTGACATACAAACCCTACGGTACACCCCAGCTGGTGGAATACAATTCAAATTAAGATTTTCACACGAATGGCAAAAAATATCTCAAAGAAAGCCGTCGGCAGTTGTTTCTTTACCGTTTTCTCAGCTAGCAAATCTCCACGGAAGAAAGATTAGTGTTAAAAAGTTTGGAGATCTGCAATATTTAAAAAGATCACTTTCTGATAATTACCGTTCGTCATATGATAATATTCCTCATGGCTAGAGAGTATATAATTCCCAAAGATTTGTTCCTACTTGAATTACCCAACATAATAAGTTTATTCTTAATTTCCCGTTTTGCTTCATGAATGAAAGATATTTTTTTAATTGTTTACCTAGAAAAGGTTTTTATTGCCTGAAATATATGATTTATAGAGTATATTTAATTTAGTGCTTAAGTTTTTTTTTTTTGTAATAACATGAATACATGAAAACAAAAATAAATTTTCATTAATGCCGAATAAGCTGCTAAGTCCATCACAATATAGTATGTATTTAGATTTACCAAACCTGCTAAATTACAAAATATTAAATTATATTCGGTTATTAACCTTTGTGGCTATAGAATATTAGAAAATAAGCCAACTATATATTGAGTTAGCTTCTTCTATCTTGTATCCTGTAGCATTTGCTTGAAGTGAGTTAGCAGGTTTACCCTCTACATATGTACCTACATAAATACACGTAGTGAAGGATATATAAGATTTGACACAGCCGAATATAGCGCTTTACTTTTAAATTTCTCAATTCAACCTGTATCAATTTGCCAGAAAATAAATAAATTAGATAAAATAAAGTCGATTTTTAGGATAATTTTGTTTGTAAAACAAGTTTTCCAATGACATCCCTGACCCTGCATACCACGCACGTTTT
>NDXZ01026431.1:0-12807 GCA_003055125.1 Paykullia maculata | reverse complement strand
AGCAGACCAGCTTTAAAAATGGTGTTTACATCAGCAAGAGTAAATTTACGCAATTTTGCAAGACTAAATTTGAAGACATGAAAACCTTTACTATTTAATTTTTATGTAAACACTTTCTAAGAGCAATTAAACGAAAATGCAGTAAAAAAAGTATTTTTTTTTTGCTAAAAGAACGATTAAAAGACATTTTTATCGGTTTACGTTATCATCTGTTTAAAGAGTGGTTTTTATAGGTCATATATTTTTTTTTAATAAATAGTGAAATTTAAAAAAATTTTATTTATTTACTTTTAAAACAAATACACGGCACAAAAAAGCTTTTTGTATATAACTTTGGGTAAATAAAAATATCTTAAATTTTGTTTCCTGGTTTTGGTTTTATTTGTCATATTGACTTACAGTGCACTTAAGATAACACAAACTAATTTAAGCCAGCAGTGTTCGGTTGCAGACACGAAGCTAAGGTTATGATTCACTATCAAAATAAGTCATTAGATTTGTGAAAAATTGCATTTCTGCTAAAAAAAAAATTATAAAAAAGCGGGATTAAATATAAAAAAGTGTGATAAATTTTATTATATTGGAAGTTACATTTACGTTACGCAAAACGGCTTCAAACCAATAACCGGGTAGATAGCTAGGCCGTCGGTATATTTGTTGCCTTAATAACGACACATGAGCCAGAACTCAGATGAATGTAGGATAGTAAAACCTTTATCAATTTTATATTACTTTCTAGTTCTGTTTGATTTTTCAAGTAAAAATATAAAAAAAGGGTTGAGGTCAATAAAGTTCTTCTACATTAATGTTGACATAATCGCAAGTGCACTGTATTTATTTTTTAAATAAGGGGTAGATATATTATAAAGTTTTTATTATTACGAACTTATTTGTTTTAAGACAAATGGTCGACGTTCAGTTGAACACTGAACAAGCTTGGAATAATGATTGAAAACAAAAAAGATTGTTGAAAACAATCAACTGCTTTCATGCGGTCAGACTGATGGCTAGAGCAGAATAAAACTAGTGATATTAAAGAATAATAATATAAAATGAAAAGTAAAAAGTAGTTGTTGTAGTAAATTTCGTTCTCACTCATTAAGTGATAGGAAATATAAATATGTATAGGCGACAAGCAATCACCATTTTCTATTTCCTAATAAACTGTGAGTTAAATAGATGATATTTACTTCCAACACTAACCACCGATCAAAGAGTGCTGATGATGAAAACCGTAGCTGGTTTCGAAAATGCATTCCACTCGGCTAGTGTCGGTAAAATTTACTTTTCAAATTATTATTAATTAATTATCACAAATAAAAAATTAAATTTCTTTGAACATTTAAAAATGAACTTGAGCCAGAATAAAACTTAAATTAATTGTCTTATATTATAAAGTTTTATTTGCAAATATTTAATTCAAATTATCAATACTTTGAACACTCTCTTACTTGCAGAAGGTTTGCCTTAAGATAAGACATAACAGCAAGTTGTCTAAAAAACTTCTTCTGCCAAAAAACTATTGATTTTTTTTTGGACTAAAAATTCAATAAAGAGCCGAAAATACATAATTAGTAAAATCTTTTTCATTTAAGGCATTTTTTTATTATGGTAGTATGTTGCTGCTTGGTGTCAGCCCAAATATTTAGGTTCGGATTCGACCCCAAAAATTAATATTTGGTATTATTTTCTTGCTGAGGACCGAACAATTAAAGTAAAATAAATCTCACATGAAAATAGCTTTTTCAAAACTACATATGTATGTATGTATGCATTAGTAAAATTTTCAGTAGTTTCCCTGCAGGAAATGTCTATAGTGAAACTGTACTGACTTACTATTGACATAGTCACCAGTACTAGTGACTTATTATACCCCAGCCAATTGTATTTACTATAGGCATTTAACATGTTGGTGTCATTGAAAATCCATTACTGACATTGCTAATATTGAATAGGTAGTTCTTTTGGGACCATATGTAGACATTGGAACCAGTGATTCACTAGTAGATTTTAGTCTACATTATTGGTACATTTTTCTTGCAAAATGAAAAGTATTGACGCTTTGTTGACAATATAACCGAAAAGTCACCACAATAGTCGACAAAAGTGGTGATTTGGAGACATTTGACCCCAGGCTTCCTGCAGGGTTTGTTTCCAAACATTTTTATATTATTTGTTTAAAGCCCAGTACTCTGTCGAATTTGTGAAATTTGTTGAGCAACATTGATATTATCACATGAAAACTTTGATATCCAACAATGATGTCTTTCTGGCGATTTAATAGAATTTAGACATATTTCTTGCATAAAAGTATACAACATTGTTTTTAATTTTTAAACAAAACAAATATGGGCCGTTTTCTTTGAAAACTGTCTAAGTTCATTTTGGCAAAAGATTTGTTATTGATAAAAATGAATACAATTCAGGGGCCTAATCGCCGCTGTCGATGTCGAGTCATTTTGATCGACCTTTATTATTTTATTATAGGATTACGGCATTTGATATCGAACAAAAAATAAAAAAAAATTTAAATGATAGCTTTCGATAGCGAGCCATCGATCGAGTATTAACTTTGTAAAACTGTTCGACGCCAAAAAAGCTGTCGTAAATCGCAAAAAAAAATATTTCAGTTGGTGTGATCAATTTGCCATGGTATGGGGTGGGCAGCCGAGCAGCACGACATCCGCTGCCACCAAGAAACTAGAATGTTGCGATAGCTTGGGATTAGAAAGATATAAAAGAAAGTAGAGTTAAACTTAAGTTTGAGATTGGTTTGTGTTTTTGTTGTACTTTCCTTTTTTTTTTGCTCATCGTCTTGTGGATGGCTTGATGGTGAACTTCACGCCTTCTACCAGAACAGCCAGACATTGCCATCTGGTACAGAACATCTCCAGCGTTGCCATCAGTTTATCCACAGGGCATTTTCGCCCGAGAGACGTTGACAAAAAATGGCGCCTAACGTGGGGACGATTAGGCCCCAGGAACTTTTTTTTTTAAAAAAGTCTGTTAAAATTGTTATTGTTTTTATCATTACAAATTCTCGAAGTTAATGAAATTATTCAAATTATTCAAATGCAAAACCTTGCAATATAAAACAAAATACATTGACACCACTTTTAAAGCAAATGGCTCATAAATTCCATATGAAACAACTGCCGTATATGTTATTTGAAATAACACTGGTTATTTCACATTTTTATAAAAAATGTTGTAAATACATTTCATATGTTTTTCACAAAATAATCGAGAGTACTACTTCTGCAACATTTTTTTTATGAAAAGTTTACGTTAGTTTTTTTTTATATGAATTTTTGACAGAATTTCACGTGAAATATTGAACAGAATATCAGGCTTAAGTTAAAAAAAATTTAAGCATTAAAAATAATTGTCTTAAACTCTCATTTCTAAAATTTGTAAATATTTTTATTTGTTTACTATTTGAAATGATGCTGCTGACGCTGTCATTTTCAATATTTTACCCCCACAAATTTATAAAGTTAATTAGAATTTTTTTGTATGTACATATGTATATGTATTGAAATTAAAATTACAAAAGAAATTTCTGCAATTTTTTCGCCATTCAATTTGTTGATTTTATTTTAATTTAAATTTCAATTTCAACATTTTATTATTTTTGGCATTTTTTTCGCACCCTCTGACGTATGTATTTTATTTAACTGACTGCTTTGGTTTGTTTTTATTTTGATTTTAAAATTCTTTTACACACGTTTTTATCTTCCTTTTGTTTTTTGCATGATTGAGGAGGTTGCTGGCTGGGCTGATTGACTGACTGTTTGGGTGGCTTTGCAAATGTAAACAATTCTGATAAGTAAACAAAAAACACATAAATAGATGATAATAAATGCGTTTAATGATAATGCAAATGGCGTGGTTTTTTTCGAATAAATTTTTTTTTGTATACCCGGGTTTTTAATCAACAAGTTTGAATAATATTTTTATTTGGGTGTTTCGAATATCCTCAACAGTGTGTGTGTGTAATTGCAAAATGATTTTTTTAGGCTAAACTTCATATATGTATGTTTTAAACGTTTTATAGGTATAAAAACAAAAAACTAGGAAAATCTTTCATTTGGGTTAATACGAACCCGCATATTTCTTCTTTAGCTAAAAAAATCGATAATATTGTTGTTAATTGCATATTTTTAACGATTCGATAATCGTTAAAACAAAAAAGTGAAAGTAAAATTCAGTTAATTTCGATGATTTTCAATACCAAACTGCATCAGAAAATTGCGAATCCTTGAGATAAATTTTATTTAACTCGATGTAAAAGTTTACACGTAACAATGTTTCCCACAGACAGACACATATAGCTTAAGCGGTAAAGAATGTAAGAAAGACCAAAAATATGTAAACTTAACCACAAAATAACGTTTTCCTCGGTTTGGTCAAACTTTCGTTGTACATATTTCATATCATTTTAAAGCTTCTATTATTTGAACAATCATCTTTTATTGATTTTTGTATAAAAAATTCCGTTTCTTTTAAACAATCTTTGTAAAAAAAAAACAAAAAAACGGGGAAAAAAGATAATGAGTGGAAGATTATTATTTTTTTAATCGAAAAAATCAAACTGTTTTGCAAATATAAATTGTTTAATTTACATACATGTCATTAATAATATTTATTTATTTTGTATATTATTTGCAAATATAATAAACATTTTATTTGTTTATTACTTCAAATGCATTATCTCTGTTTTATTTTCAGTTTATTTATAAAGCAAATGTCATAATATTTTAAATTTGTATATGTTAATGTATATTTAAAAGTTATTATTATTATTTTGTATTTAGATTGGAACCCTTGGTCTACTTAAATGAGATGGGGTTAAAGTCGCAAACTTGTTTCTTTATATTGTGCGGCAGTAAAAAACACATTTTGGGGTCAAGTTTTTTACTTTAAATATTTTTCTTTTATGGTGTCAAATTTTGTTTTTGAACCAGACTTTTTTTGATTATGAACAGGTGAGGTGAGGGATCGTCTTGTAATTTTAAAATTGAATAGTTAGATAATACGGCTATACTTGTAAATTGCTTAACCAATTTATTTGCCTTAATTACCATCCGACTTGATGAACAAGAAAAAATAAGAAAGAAGCAATCAAAAATAAAAAGAATATATGAAAGCAAACAAAAGGTTCTACTCGTTGTTAGTTAATTTCGATCTAACACAAATAGTCGTAATTCCAGTATTTTTTTTCCATTAAAATTTGTGCGCTTTTACAGCCAACATGAAAAGTACAGATTTAAAAGTGCTTGTAATAAAACTATAGACTTCTTAGAAAATGCATTTAAGTGGTACCCAGAAAAATATAACTTTAAAATTTTATTTAACAGCATAACAATTAAATATGGTTGTAGCTAAAACAAATTCAGATAAACGACGTAGCTCTATTAAAAAAAAGTAAAAGGGCGGCTTTTACAACTTACCGATAGTAAAAGTTGTTTACCCCTATCGTTAATAATTTCTCCCCCGTAATTTTTCCCCTTTTCACGTATGTATTTAATATCATGAAAAACTCCCATGAACAAATTTTTTTTAAAATAATTTAGTCAAGAATAATAACATGAAAAACTTCGCGCTAAAAATTCCCCTAACGAGATTAGTTTTTCTCTCACAATTTTTTCGCTTTTTCCTTTGATATTTTCACTTCATTTTTGCTAGGGAATTGTACACATAATCATGTAAATACATATTTATTTTTATACCCTTCACACACACACATGTGTAAAGGGTATATATAGGTTTGTCATTCCGTTTGTGATTTCTTCAATATTCATTTGCGACCCTATAAAGTATATTTATTTGGGATCCTTATAAATAGGGAAGTCGATTTAGCCATGTCCGTCTATCCGTCTGTCCGTGTGTATGTTGAAATCAAGTTTACGTAGCTCCCATAAGGCACCCAGGGTTGTATGTAATACTGTTGGAAATACTTTTGATTTACATTGTTCGAGAAAATCGGTATTGAAAACTGGCAGGATCCATTCCTAACCGACGACTGCCTCTTATTTTACTTGTTTTTTTTACACAAAAACATTATTGCTTTGCAACTTTAACATAAACTAAAGAAGATGAAAAACAATTGGACCATTTGCCTAAATAGGCCACACATGGTGAAGGGTATAAAAAATTTGGCCCAGCCAAATATAGCGCTCTTACTTGTTTTATTTACACTTTTTTCTTTATTTACATTCACTGCGCACTTATGTTTTCTTTATTGTTCCATAAACGGAACAAAAATTTCACGGGAGATTCACGATATCCACCCCTATCGTGAATAACAAAATACGAATACTTTAAGCTAAAAGTCACCTTTGTGCTAAAGTTAAGCTGTTTCGACCTTTATTTTTTAACTTAAGATCTACTAAATTAAGTTTGCCTGTGCTAGATAAAGGTGCCACTTTTTTCAACTATTCAATCTTGCTACTTTGTATGTAAAAGGTTGTAGTCTAGGGTAAACAGAAACCAATATTGTCATAATTTAAAAATTATAAAATTTATTTTAAATAGATAATAAAATTAAACTTTATTGTTCAGTTCACTTTAGCTAAAGTTAACTTTAGTTATAATGCATTTTATAGGCGGCCCTTAATATGTTTTAACTAAAACTAAGATTAAGAAGCTAAAAGACACTTTTTGCTGTGACAATCAGTTATTTTTCTCTTTTTTTTAATTAAATGTCCTTTTATTCTCCTGTTATTAAAAATTTGGTGCTGATGCATTTAATACAAAAGTATTTTAATCGAATTTTAAAACTTACTTTATATGCATGAAATAGATCACTCCAAAGCGGCGCCAACTGATCAACATAAACCAAATGTGAAATTTTCAAACACACACACACATGCACATATTTAGTTAATTTTTTAATCAATGAAAAAAGTGCAAACAATAAAACAATTTATGTTTTCATTTTTGTATATAAAAAGAAATTCAGAAAATTTAAAAAAGAAAACTTAGAGATCACAAGTTTAAAATGCTGTCGTCATTTAATTATTCGAAATTCATTCATGTTTTTTAAACGGGGTTTTTTTTTTATTGCTTTCAATACTAAAAAAATATTCATAACAAAAAACCCACGAAGTTAAAATGCAAAAAAAAATTGAATTTCAAATATTTTTGGCCAGAAAAACAATTAATTAAAAACATATGCAAAACATTTTTGGTTCTGTTTTTTCAAGATGACTTTTTGCAAAAACAAAAAGGTATTGAATAAATGTTATCCCGATCATTTTAATGGAAAGAAAGGAATTTTTGAAAATCTGCAAATATTTTTTAAAAATGTTTGAATTCTTGTAGATTTATTTGTTTAGATTTAAAAAAATAAACGGGAAAAACCGTGTTTTTGAAGAGAGTGATTTTTAAATAATTCTAAAATCAGTGTTCAGGAAAAATCTTGTTTATTTTTTACCTTTATTGTTATAGTTTTGTTCTTCTTGATGCTAAATAATTATTTTAAAAAACATTTTGCATGTGCCAGGTCATAAGACTTTTTAGAGCTGGTGTCAAATGAACTTTTTAAGCACAAAGACGCAGATATATTGTGTGTAAATGCTGTAAGAGCTTTGTGAGATTTGCATTTCTTATTAACAACAGGACATCGATGTCGCTTTCATTTACACCAGGTTTTTCAGATTTTTTCCTAATTCCATTTTTTTGTCCTAAAAATTATAATTTCGGAATATTTATTTTAAATCGAACATAAATCCGATAATATAAGAAGAAATCATGACTCAGAATTATTAAATTTTTTTTAAATTCAATTCCGACCGCTATTGGATTCTGTAAGACTCCTGATAAAGGGTGTTTTTTACAAACAAAATACGGTTAATCTATTGATTTCATCAAAAGGACTTAAATTTTTTTAAAATAAACAAACAGTTTTTCAAAAAAATATATCTAAAGTAAAATACATAAATGATTTTCTATCAAATAATAATTAACTTATTCCGCTTTTGGGTTTTAAATTCCCATAACTCCGCATCCCGTAATTTGCATAACCCTGGTCGGTTTGACAACCCAAATTTATAATAATGATAAATTTTTATTGTTATCACACAATATGCCTCATACATATGTAAACTATGTTGTTAATTATTATACATACAAAATTGTTAACCCTTTAACCCTAACCTTGAAATAAAAATTATGTCGAATCAAAAAAAATTCTTTTGTTTTTTTTTTGCAGAAAAAAAGCTTTTGTTTTCAAACAAATGTTTAACACATATTCATATGAAAATACTAATAATAAAAATAATAATAATAAAAAAAAAAAACAAAAATAAAGTTTTTATCAGCACGCACTGTTGGAAAAAATAAATAAATATGGAACACGACAAGAACTTTTTTTCTTCCCAACCACAATGTTTATAAAATATGTTTTTTATATGGAATTTTTCCTTGTTGTTGTTTTTTTGTGTGTTTGTACTGGAAAAAAGTTCATTAAATTTTGTAATAAATTTTTTTTGCTTTTTTAATTTTGCTTATAAAACAGAAAATGCTTAAATAAAAAAACTAAATTTTTTTTAAAATATGTATTAAAAATTAAACGTGCGATAAAACCAAAAAAAATCATGTTTCATTATTACAAAAAAGTTAATTTTTTTAAAATGAAAAAAATTTAGTGTAAAACTAATTTTCAAACAAAAGCGAAAGAAAAAATTATATGTTGGTGAAGAAATTATTAAATTTAAAGCATAAAAAGCTTACAATAAAAGAATTAAAAAAAAATAATAGAAATTAATACTCTAAAAGAAAACGAAACTAACAATGGATGGTGTACCTATGGTGCAATCATCTGTGCGCCGTAATCCCAGCATCAAGAGATTATTGAAATTTCCCTGGGGTGGACAAGGTAAGATAATAAACAAATGAGTTAAAACATGAGTTGAAGTAAAACAAAAAACTACATATTAATAAAATCATTTTTGGTTTTTATTTAAATAATTGGTTTACAATTATTTTTAGTAAAATTAAAAAAAATTGATTAAGAAAAAGGTAGATGAGATTGTTGATATGCTGATACAAAATACATTTTATAAGAAACTAGCTCTTAACTCGCTACTTCGTAAGTGCACTTTTCAATATTTATTTAACCTTCAAGTTCTGTTTAGCTAATTACCCTAAAAGTTAAAAAAGTACTTTTTTGTCCCATATATGATTTTATGATTTTAGCCTAATAAAGATCAATAAGCCCTAATTTTACGTTTCTAGACTTATAAACTCAAAATATGTAAAAAAGTACCCTAAAAGTTAAAAAAGTACTTTTTTGCCCCATATATGATTTTTTAGCCTAATAAAGAGCAAAAGGCCGCAATTTTAAGTTTCTAGACTCATAAACTCAAGAAATGTAAAAAGTACCCTAAAATTTAAAAAAAAGTACTTTTTCGTCCCCCGTTTACCCGAATTTTTCCCACTCTCTTACCCAGTTCAAATTTTATTATAACATTTTATTTTTTATGTCTAAAGGATTCCGTGTTTCAAATTTTACCTAAATTGGACCAGTAATTCACTATTTACCGCATTTTCCCGGTTTTCTCCCTTTTTCATACTTTTTTAGTCCCCATTCTAGTGTCTAAACTTTTTTTTCTCAAATAGTTGTCAAAATAGTAGTAGAAGCTTAAATGAACCTTTTTCATGAATTTTATACAAAATTCAAAAAAAAAATTTTTTTTTTTAAAAACGTACGATTTTTATCCCTATATGTTCGAATTTCAAAAAAGTACTTAAAAAAATATTCATACTTTTTGGAGATGTGACGAATGCAGTTAAAGTAAAATTTCTATGTTTATTGGTTTAGAAGTTCAAGGGGCCCCAAAAAAGTACTAAAATTAAATTTTTACCCGTTTTTACCCCCCTTAGCCCTCAAATTTGAAAAAAGTACCAGACACCTGTCCGCTTATTTTTTGAGTAGAGTATAATGCTTTTTAAACTTTGTATCTTGTTTGGTTTTGAATTTCCAAAAATCCCTTCTTAGTGGATCTATACAATGGGAGAGGACCCATAGTCCAAATTTCAAGTCTCTAGCTCTATCCGTGTGGGCTGGGCGATGATTAATGAGTCAGTCAGTCAGTCAGTAACGTTACTCTTTTATATAACTATATAGATAACTAAAAAATTACAACTTGCTCTGTTTTTATGTTTGGTTTTAATTCCAAAATCTATTTGCCTAACCCCTAATTAACTCTTAAAGCCAAGGTCACATTAGTCCAATATTTGACCAAAAAAGCTTTAAGCAAAAGAGATTTTGATTTTAATTAAATATGGTCTACGAATGGCAAAGCTATAGGCGAATAAATATTTGGGTAAGAATTACGCTTCTTTGATATTCAAGTTTTCAAAGCTGCTAAGTATCTTTTGGACATATTTGCAGCACATAATTGCACGTATTTGCATCACATATTTTTAAGATTTTTTTCTTTTTACATGGTTGTGTAAGATTTGTCTCAAGGGTGTCTCATAAGAACATAAAAAAAAAACATATTTGTATAGTAGCATGAAATATTTTTTCGAAAATATTTTTGACTAAAGAATCCAAGTTTTCCAAGCCGATAAACAGATATAGTGGATATAGTTTAGGGGCATATAATTGTCAGTCGGAAGAGCGGCTCCCTGTTTCATAGATAGAGAAATCGATTTAGCCATGTCCGTTTGTCCGTGTGTTGGATGAAATTAACTTTTTGTAGCTCCCATAGGTCACCCAAAATGGTATGCAACTATCCCGAAAAAAAGCCGATTACCTTGTTTTTACAAAAAATTATTATTTTGCAGACTTTGGATAAACTACAGACATGCTTAAAAAAATGTTCTAATTGTTCCAGAATTCGCAAAGATATGGGCAAAAACTTATATAGAAAAAAATTTATATCAAAAATTGTCAAATCAGACTTTGATTACCTTTCGGGCATGTAAACATACAAACATACATACATTCGTAAATACACTTGGTGAAGGGTATATAAAATTCGGCACAGCCGATATATCGCTTTTACTTGCATCTTAATTTTAGACGAGTTTTATTACTTTTAGAACAAACATATTGTGTAATAAGCGAAACAAGACTTACAACCCAAACTTGACTGTACAAAAAGTTGTTGTTTAAGTATTAGCGCGTTATTAGTAAAAAAAAAACTGCTTATAATTTCCTCCCACAAGCCAAACCAAAAAGAACTCACATAAGTTTTAACCAAATTGTCCAATTTTTCTCCATTCATTCGTAGACTTTTTTTTTAAGCCGTCAGTTAACTTCTTTGTTACTTTCTGTCAATTTAAATAAAATAATTTCTAAAATTATAATTTGATTTAAGCAAATATACATAAACATATTAAAATGATTCATTATTAATATTAAGCTGAACCTTGTTTTTTTTTTGCCTTTTTCTGTTAAAGATAATAATGAGTCAATAAAATATTTAAAATTGTCTAACAATATTTATGGTTTGGCAGAAGTTAAAAAGCTTAAATTCATAGACAATTAACAAAAATTTTAAACATTTGTTTTTTCAAAAAGGGTAATTTTTAATTGATTTTATTTATTTTAGGAAATAAAATTTAAATAAAAACTATTTTATGGGCGATAGCAAAAATATGCCAACAAATAATTTTTCTTATATATTTATATTAAGAACAAATTAAAACTTGAGAATATTTTACAGTATTTCGTATTTTTATCACTTAATTAAATTTTGTTCTTTTTATGCAGACATATATTTTTTAATTTTATTTTTTGTTGGTTTTCATAACAAGACTTAGTCATGAATGCTACGCCACTTTATGTTGTGCCCATGGATCCCTGCAGAGTTCGGTTGTGAACCGCTTCTACTTTTAAAAAAGATTACATGTTTTTTGTATGAGATTCCTCGCATAAAGGCTCTGCTTTACCCTGCCTTTACACATGAAAGTACTTTCATGAAATTTCTGTATACGTGTTGTAAATAAAAATTTCAATGAAATACACGAATTTCTTGAAAATTTCTTGTGCGTTTACACAGGAAAATGAAAGTTCATTTTAAAAATGTCGTCGAAGCGATGATATGCAACGAGCGAAATTTTTTCACTTTTTCAGCCACCATTTCTTTGTTATTTTATTCATACGCTTCTCCTTGAAATCATTTCTTCTTTATGATTTATCGTTTATATTCCTTAAAATTAGGTATGAACGATATTCAGAAATTTGTACATTTTATTGTATTTTGATGGCTAATTTTAACCTCCATGTTTATTGTTTTGTTTACTACCTATTTAGAGCTACCAAGATTATAATATACACAAATTTATAGGACAATAGTTGGAAATAATTATTATTGTTAATTTTTTAATGATATTATGAATATAAAACAAGTAAGAGCTATATTTGGCTGTGCCAAATCTTATATACCCTTCACTGCGTAAAAAAAAAATAAAAAAAAATTTTTTTTTTGCCTATATCTCATATTTTTTTTGTTGATATCTCAAAAATATTTTTTTTTAAATTTCTCGCAAGGCATGTCACACAAATATAGTTAATTTTTGTGTAAAAAAAAATTTTTTTTTATATTATATCTCGAATTTTTTTTGCCTATATCTCGAAAATTTTTTTTTTAGTGAAATTTCTCAAAAAACATGTCCTACATACGAAAAAAAAAAATCTCGTTAATTGTCGGATTTTTGTGATTTTCAATAGCAACCATCTCGGGAAAATTTCTGATCGTTTAATACCAATACCGTTCCGTAGGACATCGGAGGGCTGAGACAAGTTGGTTTGAACAGACGGACAGATACACAGACGGACAGACGGACATG
>NDXZ01026430.1:0-12728 GCA_003055125.1 Paykullia maculata | reverse complement strand
TTTTGTTTTAATGCATAACGGAAATTGCTTGTTAAATTTAAATCGTTTTTCGTCACTTTAATGTGCTGTGAAGTAAGTGACTTTGTCTATAGACACAATTCGAACTCATATTAAAATTTATTATTATGACACTGGCGAATGACATGAAGATGTTTGTACTTGAAACAGTTCATGTGATTTGCAACAATATTTCCCAACTATTTGAGTCATAGAAAAGATTCCATAAATTATATATTTGTACTAAATCTACGAAGAACTCTCCAACTTACAAAAGGTTCTCTATATATTAAGAACTTTAAGCAAAAGATCTCAAGTAAATAAACAAAATTATATAAGACTAGAAGTACTGTCTTGTCTTATTATGAAGATTCCAGTATTCAGAACAAAAAGAAATCAACTTAGCAATGGTTGTGGAAGTAATTATATTTTTTTTAATTTTTAATTTGTGTTTCTTTTTTTTCTAAATATAAAATTATTATATGGAAACTATTAACAAATTTTTCTCTTGATAAATTTGTACCTAAAAAAATTTAATAAAAAATAAACGAAATATAATAATGAAAGAATTAATATATTTTTTTTAATAGAAAAATAACCTTTAGCTTAGATAATAATAATTTTGTGAAAATGTTTAAAAAAAACTATAATAATTCCTGTAACATTTTAAATAATTGTGTAGAAGATTTGCTTTTTTAAACAATATTTTGACAATCAAAAAATTTTTATTTTTGCAACTTTTAAAAATGTTTGTTAAATTATGGTTTTTATAAAAATTAAAACTACCATGAACCTGAAAATTTTTAAGAAGATATTATTTTTTTTAATAAATTCTCTATTTTTAAAAAATCGTTGACAAATTTTGTATAAATAAAAAATTGTTAACTTTAAGTAAATTTTTATATACATATTTTGTAAAAAAATAAAAAAACTTTTAATAAAAAAAAAAAAACACAAAAATTAAATTGTATTTGGCTAAAAAAACCATGACCACGAGGCTTGGAACCACTTGGTTTATCTCTTTGCCAAAATGAGATTGGTTCAAGTGTTGTTCGTAGTTTTAAAATAGAACGTTCAAGAATATTACTACAAATGTAATACTATTAAATCTATTCATCGCAAGTTCTTAATAATTTTCTATGAGTCATTATTTATAAGCCATATTCAAATACATAGTATTAAATTTTTTTTAATGCGTTTTTATTTTTATAAACAGGCTAAAAGTTATAAAGGTTTTAATGTTGTTGACAAAAATTAAAGCGAAACATAAATTTTAAATCTAATAACGACAGAACAATAAAAAACTATGCCAAATATATAGTTCTAGAAAGTTTCTAAAAAAAATTTTAATTCATAAGAATTATTACCATTTAAGGAACATAAAATGTTTTAATTTATAATTCTAAAAGCATGGAACATTTTTATTTTTTCCTTATTTTTTTAACTTAAAAATAACATAGAATCCCTGCTAGGCTTAAAAAGAAAAACCCTAGAGTTTGAAAAATAACAATAAACAGACATAAAATGAAAGACACTGCAACTAAAGTAATATTACAACGTTTTACACCAATAACATAAATTAAGATTTTATTTCTTCGCTTTATTTCCATCTAATCATGTATGCACCGATTAAGCTCCGATTATAGTTGAACTTTAAAGTTCGTACCGGCCGTTAATTTTAATTGAATGCAGAAACCGCCCAATCATCCACCACCATCATCATCATCAGCATTTTTAACATTTTAGACTCACACATTCTATTGACCACAAAAACGCCTTATAAATTTATGATTAAGGCAACGTGTTTGACGTTGGTGTTGCACAAAAACTCATACGCATCGAAATGCAAAAATGGATTAACTTAATAAAGGCTGTCGTCATCACATTACTTTCATCATTGCGCACTAGTGTGACCGAGTGTCGGCAGTGGGTACACAGGGTCTTGCTGACGACTAGACACTATCGTTAAGCTGGATAAAAAACAAATTTACACGCTCACAGCCACATATAAATAACAATAAAAAGAGAATCAAACAATAGTTAAAGCATAAAACGAGCATGTACAAAAACTCACCCGCAATAAAAATTTAGTTAAAGTTATAAACTGTGTTAAAAAACACTGTAAATAGTTTCAAATCTAGTGTTACTAGAGGAAAAGCTTATGCTTGCGCTACAATTATTAAGTCGAACCAAAAGTACTTGAGTTTTATATTTTTAAACGAGCTTACAAACCAACTGAAAAATGTTAATCTCTGATATCTGTTAGATATTAAAATTTTTCAACATTTATCTTTTTTCAGTGACTTTTTAAGATGGTAAAAGATTGAAAGTCAATATAGTTTTACTAACTCACTGAGAAATATATGCAAGTGTATACTATACTTTCATTGCAAAGAGATCTGTTTTATTCATACCAAGTTACGAGTACACATAGGCACGCCAATTATCTTAATAACTTAACTAATATTTTTCTATGAGTATCGTGTAGTTCCACAATATGAGCAATAATAATAAAACATGAGTTGCATACGAAATGATGATGCATTTTGTAGGCTTAACTAATTGAATCTGACTTAACGTATGACAGTCAAGTAGAACAGAAGAATGAGAATATAAATAAGAAGGCGCAATGAATGACTAAAATCCATGAAAATTGTAACAATCGTAGTTGCTGAGTTGAGTTGAAGTGAACTGAACTGATTTTGTTTTGTACATACATTTGTATATAATTTTTTTTCGCTCAGTTCAATCTCGCCTTAAGGAGTTTCTAGCCAAAGGTGTTGGTGGATCATTAAAGTAACCTATTTTTTAGTGCTGTTGTTGGAATTTTTGTAACTCTATTGACTCTACTTTTTAATGTTTTGTTTCCATTTTTTGTTGTTTTACAACGCAGCAGGTGCATTTTATTTTAAATGTAGTTGTTGTTGCATTCAATGTCTCTTTGTTCGTCTGTTGCGTAAACGTTGTAGGTTTTTTATATTTGTTCTTGATCATCATTATTCATCTTTGTGCGGCCGGCCATCAGTTTTGAGCAGCTTATAAATTATAGTAATCAGAGATTGTTGTAGTTTGCTGGTACTATTTAGATCTAGGAGTGTGCCAGCCCATGTCGTTATTTTCATTATTTTTGGTATTCACTTTTTATTACATCTACATAATTATGTAAATTTTATGACACTTTAATAAAAAAAAAATATGTATAGGCTTGTAAGTTTGTTAAAGCTTGTTTTTATTTATTATCAAGGTTCTGTGAGATCATATTTGTTTAGGGGCGTAAGCGTAATAGTCAGCGTATGATTGTTTGTATGTAAATTTTTGCTCTAATCATGCTGTGCTGATTTGTTAGGAGTTTCTTGTAAAAGTTATTCATCATATTGTTAGATTAATGATGCTAAGATGATTACTATTTTTCACTCTTCATTTAATAATAGTAATAAGAATAATTACTGTGTTTTTGAGAAAATTTAATATTAATAATTTTAATTTTTTTAATGCTCATTTTTAGATTCTTTTGTGATTAAGGTAAATACTCGACTAGCTTAAAGGTTATTATTAGCGAGCATGAAATAATCTTTACAGTGAGTGATAAGGGTGAGCATGTACATTTTTGTTTCTCCATTTGTATTAATCGATATCAAATTATATTTTTATATAAATATTTATTTTTGTGGTTTTATGTATGCAACATACATTTTTGATGCCAAGGATGTCTGTAAGTCTGAGTTCGTTGGTTAAACTGTATAAAACCCTGCACAAAATACAAAATATTTACAATACAAAAGCATGTTGTTTTCACCAATAAGAATAAGCCAAGGAATCTTTGGCCTTAAACCATCCACCAATGATCTTATGATTCTTTAAAATAAGATTTAAAATTTAAATGTATAAATTGATAAGGACGTTGGAACTAAAAAAATATTTTAATTTATTTAAAAGTTTTTAAAAATGAAAATGTGTTAAAAATTTAATTCGTATTTTTCTCTTAGTAAAAAAACATGTGACCATAATTTCCATAAGGATTTTAAAATACTGTATTAACATAATACCTTATATTATATGAACAGAAATGATTTTAAAGGAATAAAAAAATACATCCATAAGGCAAAAAACCTTGTCCATTTCCACCTAAGACAGCATAAAAGCAATGTTGCTACTACAAAAATAAAAGCAGAGTTCTTACATTTTAAGAACTCAAATATCTAATTCAATATAAAAAAGTATTTAGGCAAAGTTTACAATCAAATTTATATAACATGAGTTAAAAAAAAAATTAATATAGCCAAAAGTAAAATAAGAGATAAGTTACTGAGGTTGCTGTGAATTTTTTTAACGTACTAATATCTAACTTGGTAAGCTCAAGTTTATGCTAAATTAAACTTCAAATTTTTAAAATATTTATAATAGTATCAGGTCTGTGTTTTATTAGTAGAGTACATTTTTTCCACTCTACTATTTATATTACACCATAAATCTATTTAAACCATGTGAATTTATTAACATTTGATAAACAGTTCAATTTTTTTTATAGTAGATTTGCCCTTACCATATCCCAGCAGTTCTTCTTCTTACGATCATTCAATAGTTATACTGACATTTCATGCATAAAAAGATTTGCAGTGTAACTAAGATTTACAAGCGATAAGATATGCAGTACAACAACATTATTTCATTGACAGGTTTTCTTCTTAATTGAATGACTCATATCTTTTATCTTAATTATCCTAGAAGACACACCTCAATTTAAGTACCAAGCAAACAACAAGAAAAAATAATAAATCAATAAGCGCATAAAGGAAACTTGTCCATTAACACTCATACATACATACATATATTGTTTAAAATATTTTTAAAGCCATCTTATGATATTGATATTCTATCTGGATAATTCTAAATTAAAACGAAAAAAAAAAATATTTTACTTATTGAATCACATTATATGTTTTGTGTCTGTCCATTTATGTTCACTCATAGTTGAACGTGCATAAAATTATTAATTTAAAATTTTAAAAAAGAAAACAAAAACAAACTTTGAAAACATTTTACGAATGACATTTTTATCTACCATAAGTTTGTCATATGTCATCAAATTTCAAGATATTTAGAATTTTGTTTGCATATTTGCATATTTTATTAACCAAAGTCAGACAATGAGTACTGCAGAGAATGTTAACAGCTTTCTTTTAAAATGATTTACGTATTATAATTCATATATTAAATTTTTATTAAGAATTAATTTGTCTATATTAAAACTTTTGATTTCCATCACTTAACAATTAGATATAGGCTTTTCTATTTTTATCATTCTACCCCCCTTAAAATGTTATCAGGTTGTGTTAGATTTTCAGTATATGTAAAAAAAAAAACAACATTTTATTAAGTTATACTTATGCAAACCTGGTAAAACATTGTACGTACAAAAAAGTTTATATGTAATTTAAAATTCAAAGCAGCAACCTAATGTAAGCAAAAGAAAAATTCTTCGTTTTGTTAAGAAAAAAATATAAATTTATTAGTAATTTTAAACAAATTGGGAAAAACCACTATTAAGTTCAGCTAATATTTAACAATTTCAGTAAACATTGTTAACCTCAGCAGATTTAAGTACAAATGAGTTAAAAAAAAAACGTGGTAAAGTATTAGAAATATATAGATAAATTTAAGGTAACCTCCTTCAACTTGCTTAGAATTGAATTAAGTTCAAATTGATTTTAGAGTGAGTAATTTTTTTTTAAATGTGTCTTGAACTCTTGGCTGTTGGAAAAAATTTTGATATTGATTTATGATTGAAGTGTAAAATCAAACAATTTATAGTGTCTGTATTTATTGAAAATATTCAAAAAAAATATATCCTTCTTTATTTAATATAGATTCATTTTAAATGAAGTTTATAAAAGTGTTTAAATAATATTTCTTATTAAGAGTTTCAAAAGAATAAATTAACTTAATTAACTATAATCGTTGTATTTATGTTTATCCTTTCCCTTGTGAAAATCTTAAAACAAGGAAAATAGCAGCTATAGTTAGTTTTTACGAAATGATTTATATTTAAGAGCGCTGTTTTGATTTACATATCAACAAATTTTTTTGCTTTAAAAACTTCTTAGTAAAGACTATTAAAGTTGGTGATTTTTAACAATTTATATGTGTGTTTTAAACTTTAAGAAAATAAAAAAAAATAGTAATTAATAGGCAACTTCATATTTTTTAGTTTTCTATTTGTCGAGACTCGTAGTAGTAGTAATAGTTTAGAAATTATTCCCTTTCCGTTTTTTAAAAATTAAATTGTATTCTGCTTTAGAAGTGATGAAACATTTATATAAATATTTTTGTAAGCAAAACTTATTAAACTTTGCCTTAAATATACAAAAATTCCACCACCATCTACTACCAAATATAAACTTTAACTTAACCTTACTTTATCATTTTAAACTTAGCCTTCTATAAATAATAAAACAACACAGTTTGCTTAACAAAAACAGCAATAATATTTACAAATACAACAACACGGCATAAAATATTTAAAACAACAGCAATAACGAAATAATAATTAAAATGAGCCCACAATGACCTGTGCTTCCAGCAACAACAAAAATTACACCCCACTACCGCAACAAAAATAATATAAGATTTAAATTAAAAAAGGTCAATGACACTTAAATGTTAAAACGGCCACATTTTACAATGTAAAACAAAAACATAACAAATTGTTTTTTTTTTTCATTAAGATTCTAAAATAAATTGCCCTCTTTCCATTTTGAAAGTAAAGATGATAAATAGAATTCTTTTTTTTTAATTAGTGTATAGCCACAAGCTTATTTTATATTATAAAACATTTATGAGTATTGTTTTTACGAAATTAAAAACTAATAATAAAGAATGCTTTAACCTGAAACTAATTTTAAAAAAATTTGATTATTATTATTGCTGTTTTTTTTTATTTATATTATGTCTAAATGCAGACATTCTTGTAACAAGTCGTCTTGACTATGAAAAGTGTATTAAACTTGAATTGCGTAGATTGGCTTGAAGAGCAAAAACAACAAAAGTCTATAACAAAATGGTCAAAACAGCCTACGCTTTTTTATTTCATTGTGTGTGTGTGTTTTTTTTTTTTTTGTTAAAATTATATTATTTTAAAATTTGCTTAATGCAAAGGCGGCATGTCAGTAAAAAAAACTCACATTTACAGATACAGACTGTTAAAGTGTTTCTATCTTTAATACTCCGATATTGTTTTAAGGCATTATTCTATATTGCGTGCCCAATAGGAAAAAAAACGATCATTAGAAAATATCTTTTTAAAAACAACAACAGCAACAAATTCAAGCAAACAACAATAAACCTTAAGGTGCGTTCGGTAATTGTTCATTTGATATTTAGTTAAAATTTGTTATCGTAAACGTGTTTTCCTAGTAATTGTTCTTTTTTTGTTAAATTAGTTTGCCTGAAAAATAGCAATTAAAAAGATATGTATAGTAAAATTTAAAAATTTATAAACGTTTGGGGGTGCCGAGAGTTTTCAATTAATATATCTTTTTAATACAATAATTTAGTTTATTTAAAATATGTTTTGTATAACAGTGAATATGTAAGTAAAACAGTAAAATTTAAAAAATATATATATAAATTAAAATGGATAAAGCCTCTGCAGGTCTTAACCAGTACAAACAAGTTTAATTCTTACACTCTTATATGTGTATGTGAGAATTCAGTTATTACTTATCTTATATCTTTCCTTTTAATATTCTTCATACTAAGCAAAGTTTCTTTATATTTAATTTTAATCCAAATAGTAAAAGTAATAAAAAGTATTTGCCCTTTTAAATTTTTAATGACAGGATACCAAATATTTATTTTACATTTTTAACAATTCTCGTAATGTTAGTTTCCCAACAAATACCATTTTGCAAAAAATTCCTATTGACTTTGTTCTAAATCAATATGTTTTTTTTTGTTTTTGTTTGGTTTGTTTATAAAAGTAAAATATGTCTCTTTTTATTTGTCTTTACTTCAAAATACAAATAAACTATTAAGAATTAAGGCAATATTGGGTTGGTTTAAAGTATTTCGTTAGATTGAAATATCCGTTTGACTAGATGTTCAACACATGTGCGAAAATATATACACACATACATACCTATACGGACAAGACCAGCACTATGTACATACTTACATACTGATGTGTAGTAGTCTAAGATACATTCATAAAAATGTTAAACAAATCAAGATAGATTTGACGTCGACATTCAACGCCTTTCAACAAAAACCTAAAGTACAAAAACAGCAAGACAACAAGATGAAAGCAACAAAAAAAAAAACGATCTGTAGTGAACGCGCGTGTTGTAATTGCATACTACACTTAACAAGTAGACGTACAAACGATAAACTACATTTTAATGCTTGTGTTACAGTCGACCCAGCTCGACTTTATATTGCCTTACACCAGAAAATATTACATAAAAATACAACAGTTTTCTGAGAATATAGGTGATTTCCGGAAGTGAACCTGAGGTAGGAATTAGGACCACCTCTTAACCGATTATCACAAAATTATGTGCATACGTAAAACTTATTTGCGGTGAGTTTTATATTGATTTCAATAATTTTGTATATTTTGTAGACTGTACAGCCATTTGCATAAACACATCCATCAACGATTGTGTAGGGTATAAAAGGTTGAAAAAAACAACATTTTGGAAAATTACTGACGAAGCTCTTTAGCTGCTTAACAAGACAACAGGGTTAAAAACGAAAAGGGTGAAAAAGACATAAAAATGCATTTGCATTCATTTCCTGTTGTATAAGATGCTAACACAAGTATTAAAAGCTTTTTTAAATGGTGATGCTAAATAATTATTTAATCAAAGCTTTTTTATTTGTAATATTTGTCTTTGTATTAAACAATTCTTAATATAACCTGTATATAGGTCTACAAACAAATGCCTGTGAGTATGTTTTAACTTAATACAGAATGATACAAGATGACTCACTGCCATTTATGGTAAATTCATCTGCATCAGCGTCGATATCATTATCACGAAATACATGTGTACATATTTATATTTTAACCATTGGTATAAAATAATTTTTTTCATACATATATACATACATATGTATGTATGTATTTACATATATATATATACAATTTTTGTTTGAAATTATAGCAAATGTAGGTGTTTTTTTTTATTGTGTGTATCTCCATGTGTTTCATTAGTCTGTTTTGTTTCAAGTTAATACCACATTTATAAACTTGGTTTGACAGTTTTATATATTATTTTCTTTCATTCTTAAGTTCTTAGCCAGCAAATGCTATTAAAAGTCTAGAAACTTTATAATTCGTGTACAAAAAAAAATAGAAAACAACACAAAAATAGAAAAGAAATAAGTTTGCGAAATGTTAAATTGATTGTTAATCTATGTACCCAATGTGGTGTTAAAAATAACGGTTTGTTAAGGTTAAAAGATTTCTAAAGAATGAGGTTACTAAAAGTTGTTAATCTAAAAGTTTAATTTTATTCTGCTTAAGCAAATTATTTACCACATTCAGGGAATGCATTTATCTTATCCATTCTAATGGAATTTTACTAATAAATAAATTAGGCTATACAGAGATGTATTCTATTTTATGTAGATAAAAGCAAGCACCTTTTGTTTAACACTGTAGAATTGCATTGATCTTAAAAAAAAACAATATACCCATGAGTTCCTGTTCGATTGACAAATCAGGACTGCCAAAAAGTTTGTAAAAAAATGAATATGGCACATGGAGTTGTTGTAATTTTTATAATAATAAATTCAAATTGAGTATTAACCCAACATTTTTTTAACTTATTACCTACAAACATATATTAAAAAACCTTAAGCTGTATTTTCCCATTGTGTCTGAACAAAAATTTTGAATGGACATATATTTTTAATATTGAGTTTAAAAAAGAGGGACGTCAACTCAATATAAAAAAAATATTCATAATTGACTTCTTTTTTTTAATATTTTAATATTTTTTTATAATAATTATTGAATTAAATACTTAAAAAAATACTCCTAATTTTACATTTAGCTGTAGCAATATAATTTGCTGCTATTACTTTAACATAAAAAATTTTCTATTTAAAAAATTATATAATTAAATAATATGTTTACATATTTATTATTTGTATGAATCAAATATATTTTAACAGTTTTAACAATTGATATGCTGTTTAACTCTTTGTACTTATTTTGACGTTAGCATTTATAAATATTAATTTTTCTTAGTTATCACAAACGTATAATACGTTGGCGTCTTTACCTTGACATTTAAAACCTAAAACACATTTTAATAAAATCATTAAATTGCCTCTAAGACAAGTTAGAAACATATTAACCACATAAAAGTAAATTAAATTCTAAAATATTTTACTTAAATTATAGACATTTTTTGACTTACCACAATTTTTTGCATCTACACTAAAAAATGTAGTCACTGTTGTTGTAGCTAGAGCTGACGAACTCCTAAACTTAGAAAACAGCGCCACTTTTTGTTAACTTTTTTGTTTTTGTTATTTCTCTGTTAAAAAGTCTCCAAAATTATATACTTTCCCAAAAAGTGATTTTGTTTTGCCTTTCCTATAGTTTAACTCAATACAACACTATAATCAAAATGAGAAAAAAAAACAAAAAAAAATTATAAACTTTAATTTTTGGCCCGGAGGCTTTTAAACATGTTGCTTTTGTTAGTTTTTGTTGCAATAAAAAGCTAAAATTTTTTTTTTCTTTTAATGATGTTTAAATATCATATTATTTATTGTTTTTTTTTCTTTTAAACTTTTTTTTTGTTTTCTTTTAAACATTTTAAGGTCTGGTTTGACAACTACTACATGTTCATGTTTATTTTGTTATTATTAGCGTTGATATTTTTGCAGTAACTGTTATTGTACTTTTAAGTGGTTTAAAGTACTTGTTTTAATAAAAAGCTTAAAAAAAGTAACTCTATATGTTAAAATAATATTGCACATACTATTAACACAGTTTAACAAAAAATAAATAAATAAATAATAAGAAAAAAACTAAAAGGAAAACACGCAACCTAGATTACCTTGGGAGATGAATTTAGTTTTTTCGTGTGCAATATGTATTTCATTCAATTGTTGCATATGAAACAGAATTTTTACGGTGAACTTACTATTTTTTATGGAATACTATAAAATAAATTAAACACATTTTAACGCAAAATATTTTGTCTCCTAAAATAAATTTCAACTACTTTTAAAGCGGCTGTAAAATTAAAAAGGGAAAAGTTTATAAGTGTGCATTTAAATAAAATATAACATGCATTTTGTTATAAATAAGTTTTCTTTTCGGCAACTTAACAGGTTTCTTATCTTAAAAATTAGTTTTTTTTTAGTTCGTAAAGTTTAACAATACTTTGGGCTTCCAATCTTTTGTTTTGTTTGTTAGTACAACAGAGCGACAAATTAAATTCCAAAAAGTGGTTTTTGAGAATGCTGAAAGTTTTTCAAAAGTTTTCTTAAACATAATGTCTAAAGAATAAGATGTGTGCACTTAAGAGTGAAAGCTAACGAAAGCGTAAGTGATTAAATATTTAAACAACAAAATAAGAATTTACCGAAATCTTAATAGAGATTAAAAGTAAAAACAGATCAAAAACAAAATAAAATACTTCTGTATTTTAAGACCGGTTTGAATTCCATTATATATTAAGCCGGGAAAAAACTATTTTATTTTTGCTCCTCTATGAATCACAGTTTTAAGAATATTTAATACAAAAACGCTTACAATGTGATTAAAAGATTTATATTTAATATGATAATACTCTACAGGTATTGTTGCTCAGCTTTAGTAAGCTTTCTCACCACTTGTTGTGAAATCTTTTTTAATAAAATAAAATTAATATTTTTCTTTAACCAAAATTTGTTTGCGATTCATTTTGAAACTTTTATTTAATAAACTTAGAGCAATTTGGCATTCCATAAAAGTAAATCCATTGAATAAAAAAAAAATATGTTATACTCATAATTATAAGTAAATTATAAAGCCCTATATTTGTTAAATTTAATTAAAAGAGTTAATCTAGAAACAATCTTCTCTTAATTTAATGTTATTATGCAGATTGAAGGATTTTGCTTCTTTTTATCTTCATGTTTACTTAAAAGCTAATTTACTTTAAAAATACGTACCTAATTTAAATCACAAAACAGCTTTATTTTTAAAGTAAAGTTCTAAGCATTTTGTTTTAGTAAATTTTGTTTATTTTAAAATCATTTGTAAAAAGAGAGGAGTCCCTTATTAACCAATTTGTCATGTCGTCAAGTAAAAATATGAATATATTAATGATATGAAATCCTTTAAATAGTTTCCCTTTTAAATTTTCATCACAAAACTAACTCATCTTGCAATTATATAAAACAATTTTTTTCTAAAACCCTATATTAAACAAAACATTTTTTCGCTTTATAATTTTATAATTTTATTTCATTGCTGCTCATTTTCCATCTTAAGACTTAGAAAAACTAAAATTTTTTTAGGTTAATCTTAATTTAACTAGTTTGGTTAGTAAATCATATCATCTAATTTGCTTTCATTGCTCTCAGTTTGGCTCAGCTTAAGAGCCAATATTATAATTTTGTTCTCATCCAAACCCTCTTAATATGTGTAAAAATAATCTAAAAGAAGCAATGCTAGCTTCACACTATTCGACTGGGTATTACGACATGTCAAAATCTAAAATTAA
>NDXZ01026429.1:0-14129 GCA_003055125.1 Paykullia maculata | reverse complement strand
TACAGTTCGAAACTAACACGGTCAAAGTTTTTGAAATAGCAAAAAGTATTGAAAAAGATGTAAAAAATATATTCTTACAAATAATTTTAATTTTATATAGAAATTTTTAAGAAATATTTCTACAAAATTTCAAAAATTACAAACGATTAACAAATTTAAAACTCTATGGGCAACTTTGGTTGACTGTTGCTACTGTTGCATTTCAATTTCTTGCATAAACAATTCAAATCAATAGGAGTGTAAGCGTAAGCCTGTACCTATGTTTGCGTATGTATGCAATTTTGAGTGTGTTTGCATTTGACTACAAGTATATATGTATTTCTTGCTACACATTTTGTTAAATATCCTTTAGGATATACTGTGGATAAACAGTTGCTCACACATTGCTTAAGCCATAGGGAAAGCCCCTAAACAACATGAACAAACATATGTGTGAATGTAAATTTATAAATATGTAGTCGTTTACACATATCCATTTGTGTGGATGCATATTTTTAGGCTTATATGCGCATATAGGCTTAAGAGCCTTTGGTTATATCGGCTTGTTGTATGCTTTGGTCAATTATAAAAATAAAATAAAAACTTAAAAAAAGCTAAAACTACAAAAACATAACATAATAACATTGTTACAAACATTTGTTAATAAACTTGCAGTAAATGCAACACACACCAACTCATATATTTTCATGGCGAATACTTTGTTCTTATGAATGCATTTAATTTTAGAAATAACTATCAGAAATTTCTTTTTTATATAACCCAAAAAAATCACTGTTAAATCCCTTATTATAAGTATTTAAGTTTACAATTTTTGTATTTCAAATTATTATAATCCTTTTATTTTCCTTTATTGCCTTGGTAAATGTTGGTCATACTTAAAAAGTTTTTTCTCTCTATGTTTGTTTAAAAACTTCTAAAAAGTTTTAGTCTGTATATTATTTTAATAGTTTTCAAAATGTTACCAAATAAGGTCCTGCCTGTATCACGGATTATGTGTATGACTTAAATACAAATATATATATATATATGTATGTGTGTTTGTGTTTAAGCACATTTTATTAAAAAAGACTTCGAACTAAAGAGAAAAAACATTTAATGATGCAAAAGTTTTTGTACTAGACTCAAACTCCTACAACAAACTTTTTGAATTATTATGTTTTATAGCCAAATGTTATGATTTTACTGTTAAAATGTACAAAACAAAAATATAAAGCAATATTCCCTAAAGTATTTTTGTTTATAGAAGTTTTTACTATAAATTGTATTGTGGAATATTTGCTACAAAAAAAAGACAAGAGTTTGGAATTTTGAGGCGAAATCTTTTCTTTGATTATTTGACAGGATGGAATCGTAAAATGTGCATGATTTATGTAAACATAAGGCAAATTATGTCTACTTTTTAAAAAATTACGTAATTTTTTAAAGATTAATTTAAGTAGAACAATTCATTATTAATTTGTGAACCAATTTTAAAAGAAAATTTATTTTAAGATCCTTTTTAACAGCACAACAGATTCAATGATATATTTTCTAGGTGCAAGCCCGATATTAGCACAGACATTAACCATTTAAGCAACATTATCTTTTTTAGCCGTCCTGTTATATACTTATAGCATCCCTGAAACGAATTTGATTGCCCAACGTCCATCCTTAAGGACGAGCATGAGCCGTTTTACCAAAATTCTGTTCCCACAATTTGGGTTTTAGCAAAACCACTAGGTGATGACCCTGAAGAGATCTAATCAATAATCAGACCGAGACAAGTTCTAAGGTTAGCTAAAAGGGACTTTGGTAATATGTAAATTAATTTCCACCAGTTTAAGACCCTGCGCAACCCTGGGTACTGGTCGCAACTTTTTACCACCAATTTCAAAAATCAAACTAAATTTTAAAGGGCAAAAATATCCAAGATAATTTTCTAAGAGGGTGAAGGGGCAACGAGCGAACACATTGCGACTAATAAACACAAAAAAGGTACTCTTAGTGACCAAATGAACCACGATAACTCCAGTTGTCTTTACGAACTTTTTATTAGAATATTATTTTCAGAACAAAAGAACTTAAAGATACCAAAAAATGGCGAGAAGTAAAAGGCAGCTTTAAGGTTAACGACAACATCAGTTTCTACTTAACACAATTGTAGGCCAATAATAGCGCAAAAACTAGTTGCAATTATGTCTTCAACGGGGAACCGAAGCAATCAATTTTGATGTAAAAAATTACCTCCACACTAATGCTGTCTTTTCTGGCGAATTCGCTAAAATCTCTTAGATGAGCTGCCACCACTACGGCTTTAAAAAATCCCATTTCACTTTGGTATTAAAAAGAGACAGCTTGTATCTTGGTCATTCATTCATACGCATTATGAATTAAATGGCAAGTCATTTAGCTTTATTAAAAAAGTTATTATGTTGTTGTTGACAAGCGCTTATTTAAATTCAGTTAACGAATCTGTCAATGAGTTTTGAATGAAAATGATAACGTCCACATACACGGTTAATGGGGTAATAGACATGAAGATAATGGAGAACAGCGCAGGCGTACATAAGATGGAATATTTGTTCGTCCTTTTAAAAAATTCTACAATAGTTTTATTTTACTGTTGGGCCGACATTTTTATTATCAAAAATTTTTACTAAACAATAAATACATACATTATCCCCCTTTGATTGAGCTTTTTCGAACTTTCAACGGACGAACAGATGAACAAATGTACGGACATTGCACCTTTAAACGAAATGACAAAATATATACTTTCCACCTAATTTTTATTTTTATTTTTGATGACATAATCATGATTACTAATTTCCATTATGGACATTTTTATAATGTGTTGAATGTTAACAACAACTACACATTTAAAAAGCTTTAAAAAAAAGATATGGATAAATTAAGAAAATTGGTTTTAAATGATTTTTAATCTTTATTTCTTTTCCGATTTTGGCATTAAGCCATTTTATGAAAACACATTGAAGTCATAACAAACATACAAAAAATATTGTGGAAATTGAAGCAAAAAAAAAAGTATAGTAAATAAAAAAAACATTAGAGTAGCGAAATTTGAATAAGGAAAAATTTAACTTCAATTCAACGCTTGATCTTATTTAATTATTGGTTAGATTGAAACATGAGGTAGCAATTATACGGCCCATGCCAAAAGAACATATACACTTAGGCCACTATCAAACTGTTGTAGTAATTATTTTTTTAAAGGTAAAATTAGAAAAAAACGATCTGGAATAATCACCTAAGTGTTCTTAGCTTCTTAAAAAAGTTGCACCCTAATTCATATACATACATACGTAAACATTTCTTTCTGTTGCAAATCCAGTCTTGTTATTAAAATTTTGTTTTTTACTTTTGTGCTGTTGTTTTTATTCATGTATGCAAATATGTATAAAAGAATATAATTTCTTCTTTAAAAAGAAAATATTTATGTTTTGCTAAAAGATTAAAAAATCTAAATATTTTTATTTTATCCCACATTCATCTACTTGGCATGTATTTAAGCTGAAAATGTAAATCGTACACACACATACTCATACATGCATAAATGTATGTGTGTACATAGTGTGTGTGTGTGCAAACACACTTATAATGAATGCTACATGTACACTCAAATACATTAACAACAAAATGATAAAAATGAAGAAAATATATAAATATTTAGCATCAAAAAAAAAGGGAAAATATTTATATTTATTTATTCACACACAAACAGATGCACATGCTTTTATAATATGACCTATTAAAGGATTTATACAAAAGGATGTTGCAATTTACATATACTTATGTATAACCAAAGCCTCTCGGATTACCCAGTTAAATCTCTTGACTTTTTGAGGCAAGGGATAATGGTGAGAAAAATATCAAACCTCTACAGAACAGTTGTTTAAATATAATGTCGTATCAAAACATAACTCAACGACACGAAAAATACAGAAAAAAGTTGTTTGATAATACGAATTACTTTACGGGTCTCAACCTACAATCATAGGCGAAGAAAAATAAAAATGTTTAGTCTTTTTATCTTATGAGTTTAGTTTAAAATTTATTTTTTTTTTTTTAATTACAACAAAAGGTACAGAATCAAATTTTGTGGCGGCATTAACTTTGTATGTTGAGAGGTGAAGAGAAATTTAATTCCTTCCACAATATAAGACAATGGCATATCCGATATCAAAAAGGCTGAGGGTGTGTTTAAAAATATATAGATATAAACTATTATCAGTATATATAAGACGATTAATATTAATCAAATATTTTCAAATCTGGAAATCTGTGTCTAAATGGACTTTAATAACTTTTTAAATTACCTGAAAATGTAAATTGATTCTTTTATTATTTTTTTTTTTTACGTTATAATTGTCTTTTTCCAGGGTAATCTTTATATACAAAAGAATAATTTTACTGACTGAGTGATTCATCATCGCACAGCCCAAACAAATAAAGCTAACGACATGAAGTTTAAACTGTGTGTACCTCTCTCGATGTATAGATCCACTAAGAAAGGATTTTTGGAAATTTAAATATTTAGGGGTAAAAAAAGGAAAAATCGGTAACCTTATATCTGCTTAACCAAACACAATATTAAAAAAGTATTGTATTCTACTCAAAAAATAAGCGGAAAGGTGTCTGGTTAACTATATAGAGGCATGTCATAACATTAATTTGCGTTTAAAAATGATGATGAAAATTTTAAAATTAAACTATTATGTATTTGCATTTCTATTAATTAGCAATTAAAAGTTAATTATTTTAGAAGCAGAAAAATGAGTATGTAACCCTTTATTTTAAATAATTGGAAATGTAAATATTAGGGTTTTATGGTGCCAAATAAAAATACCTAATAACAAGAATACACAGGGGGCAAATTATGGGATTCGATATCGATCAAAAAACAAAAATTATAATTAGAATTCCTATACCAAATGCAAATAAAACTCGCACTATCGAACGAAATTTCAATCGATATCGAATGCAATAATTTGCCCCCAGGCCTGTCGTACAGTTCGATCGAAATTACTTGAATTTCGTACTTGACAAAACTATTTTATGTTGCATCATGAATCTTTGTATTCCTTAAGGCGTCACTTTATGTTTTTTTTTCGCATGTGAAGCATATATTTTTTCGCTCCCTAGTAGTACTTTCTTGTGCAAATTGTACAAGTGTGAGTTGCGCTATATTTTGTGTTGTGGTCTACCAAATATTATATTTGTTGCTTGAGTTGCAAGGGTAGTTTGCATGAAGGAGTGTTCCGTTTATATTATCTCTTTTATTTAAATGTAGTTTTTCTCAGTTATTGTTGTTTATTTAACAACATTTAATACGCCTTGTTATCTTTTTGAATAGTCACAACGTTAATAACTTGAGACAATTGCAGTCAAAATTGTTCTTTTATGTTCTTCGATTTTGGCACTGCCAGCCGTACTAATATAAAAAAGGCCATTAGTTCCCAAGGTATCAAGAATTAAGCTAAAACTTTAAAACATTTAAATAAAGTTTATGTAAAAATTTATTTTAAGACCAACTACTCTAATCATTTATTGATAATTAATTATTTATCCTTAAAATTGTGTTTAATCTATAAGTGTTTGGAATAACTAGTTGATCACTTTGAACTAGTTTCCGATAGGTTTTTTCCAGTCAAAATTTTATTTGCGACAGCAATGCTTTCTTAAATGATTCGTCTTTTTTTAAATACTCCATTTATCCCTAATGATCTCTAATTAAAAAAATTTCCTTGATACTCTTGATTTATTTAATCTTTATTTACATTTAAATACCAATTGGCTTTGGGCTATAGCAGCTTAACTAGCTGAAATGAATAAATGCATATTAATTTTTTAAAATATTGACTTTTCCATCCGATTAAATTGTAACTTTATTTAAAAACACATTTTTATTCTCCATGTTTTTCTAATGATTTTTTTTACAGTTTTTCATTTACTTTTCTTCTGAGGTTTCACTGCATTTTTATCCATTTCATTTATTCAAATTTATTTTGGCTTTTAAGCAAGCAATTTAGGTAACAGATACACCAGTATATACAGTCTATGAAATAGTTTGAAGTTTTTGTAAGAACAAAATTTTAAATAAGTAAAAATAAACAATAAATTATATTTTAAAATAAATCAATAAATTTTTGCGTATTTTTCCATTTGGAAAAAAAATTGTTATAAATGAAATACTTACCCTAAAGTTATTTTATTTACTGTCTTTTAAATCAATTGAAATTTCAAGTATATCAAGTAACATCACAAAGATTTTTTCCTTGTTAATTGCTTCTTTTTTATTTCTCCCGTCTAGTTCCAAAAAAACTCGTTTTTGCAATTAAAAGAAAACTCTTTGTCTGGCAGCCAACAAGAAAAAAAATAGCAACAAAAAAACTCAAAAGGATTCTGCAGTCATTTTGTTACTTCTTAAGAGAAACTTTAGAAATTCGAATTTTTTTAACTGAAATGTAAATCAAAAAGAATATTAAATTTATAACTGTATTGGAAAAAATAATACCTTAACAACAGTTTTTCGATTATATTTATTCGAAACTATCTACAAAAATAAAAACAATAAATGATATCCCAAAAAAAAAAAATATTGAATAAAATAAACAAATTAATAAATGATAATACAAAAGACAAATTCTAAAAAACTATCTTAAATTGCCAGAAGAATTTATATAATTATGGAATTTATTTTCATATATAGAATTAGTTTAAAAAAAAATTTATTAAATTTTAGAAAAAAATTAAAGAAAAAAAATTTGGGCAATTTTAACAAAAGAATAATTTATGGAAAATTCGTTGATAAAAAAGAATTGCCATATTATTTTATTCAAAATATTGTTTTTAAAATTTGTCTTTTATTCGCTGAAAACCTTTTATTAGGAGATAAGTTATCACAAATTTCTTGAAAAAAATGTTTGATAAAAGCTTAAGTGAAAATAAAAAACATTTTAATTTTTTTTTATAAAAAATTATTACAAATTTAAAAGAATCGAAAATAAATAAAAGATTTTCTAAAAAGAAATGAAAATAAAAAAATTAAGGCAATTTATTAAAAAATTTAAGAAAACTTTTTAAAAAAAAATTTATAATATAGACTTTTTATACAAGTTGTTTAAGTTTTAGAAAAAAAATGTGTTAAAATATTACTTTAAAATCTTTTTTTAATTTTTAAGTAAAATTATTGAAAATTTTCAATAAAAAAATTTTTTTTTCCAGA
Organism: Paykullia maculata; assembly: GCA_003055125.1. NCBI lineage: Eukaryota > Metazoa > Arthropoda > Insecta > Diptera > Rhinophoridae > Paykullia > Paykullia maculata. The sequence goes on along the minus strand of NDXZ01026429.1, from coordinate 6,904 downwards.
TTAAATTCAAACCTTTGAAAAAATGGAATTTATGAAATTAAAAATGAATGTTGCTGAAATTGAAAATTTACTAAACGTTTTGTTAACAATTTACATAAAGCAAAGAATTTATAAAATTATTTTTAAAATTTTGCTTTTGCTTTTTTAAAAAATTTCAGAATTTTTTTTACAAAATTCCGATAAAATTTAGCCCGTACAGAAAACTTTTTCTCGTGAATGTAAACTTATACATATTTTTTTAAATATTTTAATTTAAATATATTAATGTTTGCCCAGATGACCAGAACTATTTCTAAAATAATTCTAGAAATATGTTTAAGTTTACTATTAGTGCATCAGTTCTTAAAATTTGTCATCAGATCTGGTAATATGTCCTCTATAAAATTGTATTTGTTTTTGTTAATGCTTATTTTGACTCTGGTTTATGGAGACTTTACCAAGTAACAGGTAAGGAATGCAATGTGAACTGCACTAATATTTAAATAGAAATATTTTTTGTGTTTCATTAATGTAATTGATAAACCTAGCTTTTATTCATATCCGAAATCTGGGAACAAGAGCTTTCTCAAGTCAAGTGATTGCGCAATCGAATCGTTTTACACAAAATATCAAAATCGAAATACTTATATGATCTCATACAATAACAAATTATTACCGCTTAAACCTTTGCAAGATCGAAAGTCTTGCTGCCCGGAACAAAAAGGCATTTATTTATTTTAATTTTTTTTTTTTTTTTTTGCTTAAGAAATCTACGGCAAAAAATTGAGAGCTATAATATTTTCGCATATTTTTGTCAGGTGGGTGTACATATCCACCAAATGTTTGTGCTACTAAAAATTTTTATTGTTGTTGGCATATGTTACACTTACCATACTTGCTTACGTTTATATATATGTACATAGAACATATGTGTATGGCCCAGTAAACTTAATTAAAAATGCACGCATATATGTAATTATGCATGCATGTAAGTACGTACATGTGTACATAATTCGTGAGCTGATAAAGTACTGACTTAAATAAATGTATTCCTTTTTTTTTCGTCTTTTATTTAAGAGTTTTTAGCATCTATGTTTAATGTAGTTTTTTTTCCAAAAGGATGTGTGTTGTTACTTACAGCCAATGGTTTTAGGTAAAACAAAAATGTTTTGCCTTAAAACCATGATGGCACGTACCTACTTTGCAGTTGAATAATTTAAAAAATTTGAATTATGAAGATAAAAAATAAAATTATAGACAGCCGTGACCAACCAAGAAAATTACATCTTAATTTTTGTGTAATTGTAGTTGCATTATATGTATTATTAAGCTTAAAAAATCTTAAAAAACGTGGTACAGGTTATAAGAGTTTTATCAAACTCTGATCACTTATTTACCAAAAATCACTGCTTAAATTTAAGAAAAGAATATGTTCTAATGTTTTCTTAGTTATGAAACACTAACTATATTAAACTATTACGTTTTATTATAAACCTAATTGTGAGGAAAACTTCCACAGGACATGTTTTCTTGATGATATAGCAATCCAGGATAAGAGTTGCTTCAAATACCTCAGGTTGCAGAGAACTCCAAAGTAGCGGATTTTATCTCACAGCCTATCAGAGTCCTATCTGGTGGCTCGAGAATAAGTTGCCCCCAAGACTCATGTTGGCTTGGTTTTGGAAAGTGGCTATAGCAGGAATGGGAAATATATTCTACGTTGTAAAGTGAGATGCTTTTATGCTCATTTATATATTGGAGAATAAAGAGACGAATTAAGAGAATGTTTAAAAATAGTCGACTTGACAATTTTTTTATTAATGTTTTTTTTTTTTGTTCGATCTTGCCTTTTAGCAGAAATAAACCATGTAACAAGAGCAACACAAATTAGGGTGTTACATTTTCTAACGCTTAACGTTAACGCTGAAGCAACATTATAGTTTTTGTATTCTACAGCTTACTTCACTTTCTAACGCTTAACGTTACTTTGCGTTGCCATCGCGTTTTTTTAAGATTTGCTTCAAACAATATTTATGAGCGGCGTCAGCGCTTTGCAATTGGAAAATCCGACATGACACATCTTTAACGCTCTTATTTAGGAAGGTCAATTCAGGGTCGACAATAGGCGCCACTCAACGCAACGCTCTTATTTAGGTTGGTCTGTCATGAATAGAGTTTTAAAAAATTTTACAATTCACTAAAATAAAAACTAAAAACGTATGGCAAAAAAAATTTCACGGCTTTTGGTGTTATATTCCTTTTTGGGTCTTTGAATCTGTTTCGTTAAAAATAACCATTAGACAGCAAATGAGGATTTAAGGCTGCGTTTGACCTGCTAAACCATGTTTCTCAAAAAAAGTACATCCATCAACATTATTAGAATTCCCAAAATTAACGCTGTTTAACCCAGTTGCAATATAAACAAACCTTTTTGTACAAATTTCTATATCAAGTCAAACTTTTATAAACCCTCATTCGCTTAAGTGCATGCATTTAGTTTTAGTTTCAAAAAAAACGCTTTCATTTACTGTTAACTGCCTTTACCACCTCAAATCCAATACCGCATCCGCACTTTAATTTGCTGCTTCCACTATATGGTAGCCTGATTAAACTCTGTGGTTTCAAGTCACTGTATCCCATTCCAGTAAATTGGTTTCACAAAGAGAGGATGTTTTCTATGCATAACTTCCCTGCTAAGTTCTTAGTTCAGTCACAACACTGTTTGGCCTATTCTGTTGTTGTATGAGTAAAACAGTGAAACCAACCAACTGAAAAGGTTTTTTTTGTGTTGGTGAAAGCAGATTTTTTTTTGTTTTTTGAGTGTGAATGTGTTGTTGCTTACTTTAAAAATATACTTACAAGAGGAGATGCTCTTCTAATGCAAATTTTGTTTGTTACTGTTTAAAGTTAAACACTAAGAGCAACAACAAACATACAAACTCGCTGATATGATTTAAACTTTCGCTAAAAAAAAAGAAGAAATAAGAACTACTCGTATTGCTATAAGCACTTCTACAGTAGGTGTGTAAGAGTAAAAGCCCTACAGTTTTGCATTAACTGTACTATATTGTGGTAGAATTTTTTTTAACATTTTCCTTTTTTTTCGTTGTTTTTTGGGAGGTTTTGACGAGTAGATGAACAGATTTTGTAAATTATTTTTAATATGCTGCTTTTTATGTCAGAGTTGCTGTTGCTGTTTTTGTGTTTATAAAATGTCAGGCATCATGTCTAGTTTCTTTTTCGTGCACTCATTTTATTTTTCATTAAGTCACATAGTCAAATATGTATGTATGTGTGTTTGCATTTGTATATGTATGTGTGTGTATATTCCCTGCAGATAACGAGACTAGTCCATACATGCATGTAAGGAGTATTCCACAAAGGAGTAGGAGTACTCCAAAACTACGCCAAATATATGGTAAACAGGTGGTCCGTTTAACATTACGATGTCCTAGGACTGGACCATATAATCCAGTTTATCATTGCACCGGATAACTTCATGGAGTAATCCGGATTACTCCATGAAGTTATCCAGTGTAATGATAAAAAAGATAAATATTGAAAACATTTAAAAAAAATTCTATTATCTTTTTATATTCACAATAATAATAATTTTTTTATTAATTTTTCAAAGCTTGCTATGTTGAAATATAACCATTTTTCATATCATGGTCCATAATTACACTACATTGGACCATAATGTAACTACTCCATTTAAACTATGATGGACTGCATAGCCCAATATTATCTGTAGGGTTGTAGCTGCCACTTCTACTACTACTGCTACATCCACTGCTGTTTTATTATGCTAACGTCATCTTATTTATGTTGTTATAACAGCAACATTATTCTGTACACACACACACACACCTACAAACATTTTTTTTTAAGCTGCAACATAATTTTATTTATCATCATTTTGCGTGCATAAAAACCTGGACCGTGATTTGGTAGCCCAGTGGTGGATTAAAGGTGATAAGGATCTAAACTGATGTTTTTGTCGCAGACTAAAATTGAATTGAACAAACTTGAAATATTTTTTACGCTACTGTAAGCTTTTTTTAACTTTCGACTAAAGTAAGATACTTCTGAGATAAAAATTTCATGTGTTTACCATGTGTTTGACTCCGACCTATTCTGGCGAATTAGAAATAGATTAATGATTAATCTATAGTTTTAACCCTAAAAATAAAATTCACCTGTTATATATAATTTTATTCAGGCCTTTCAAACCCTACACTTTATACCTGTAGCCTGTAGCTGTGAGTAAATCCTCCATTCTGCACATTATCATCATCATTTATTTGGCTTTAGTTGTTTTTCTGTTTCCTTTTTTCTTTCTAATGCTTTAAAAAAAACTGTGTTAGTAGTGGTGCAGATATTAAAATTATAACAAAATTTATGTTATTTTTTGCATATTTTTTTTACTAATTTTGCATTACTTCTGGAAGGTAAAAAAAAACTGTAAACATTATTTGAATTTATTTTATGAAAAAAGGATTCTGTCTTGTTTATTATTTATGCATTATAAGCATATAAAAAAAAATTAATGCAATTTTTTAACATGCCAACACCATTTCATTAAGTTTTTGTTAATGCTGCGGAGATACCAGGTTAGATATCTTCATTGCAAGACAGCTGACAGTAACATAGTCATTTTAAAAGCTACTTTTGATAAGAGCTAATATTTTTTACGATACACAATCTTTTTGACGTTCTGTTTAAAAGCAGAGGTCAAAAATTGTTGAAAATATTTGTTTTATTTTATTTTATTTAATTTTCAGTTTAACCCTCAATATTTTAAAGGTTTTTTTTTAATTTATTTAAAGTCTGTTTTAAAATAGGTTAGATGAGATTAATTAGAGTGCTTGCAATAAAAGATGGCCATTAAGGTGATAAACAAAGCATTCTCTTTCATAGAAGTGGAAGCGGTGCACAACTACACTCTGCCTTACAAATCTGCTTCCGAGAAAGCATAATTTTTTGCTGGGTCGTATGCTAATTTACCTAATTTATGTAATTTGTAGTCCTAGATTTTTACAAAGTATAAACTAAGGAAATTAAAAGGTTTATCTACATATTATTTTTTAAGACCTGGCTTGTTTTATAGTCCAGAGCTCAAAGTATTTAAATACATCTGGCACTCGATTCGATTTGATTTGAATAAATAGTTTAAAGCAATGGTGTATGTCGGTTTTCATAGTTGGTCCTTAAACTTTACCGACTACGTTAATTTTCAATACCATACTGCGTTGGAATATTGTTAGCAGTTTGGTTAAATGTTTCTTAACTAGGCTTATTAATTTAGACGTAAGAATGTTTCCCACAGACAGACGATAGGTAAGGTAAGCATACATACAGATATAACCCTTTTGGGTTCTTACATGCAAAGACATATTTTAGTGTTCCACACGGATTTAAAATTGTATTTACACCCTCTCTCATCATTCATGGATCAAAAAATTTATGAATATATTTTTCTCTTCCATTTATTTTTTTTCAATTACTTCTAAAGATTTGCTATTAAAATACAGGAAAAATTGAACAAGTAATAGTCGTTATAAAACTTTTAAAATTTGTACAATAAAGTAGTTGTATTTGTTCCTTAACCTCCTAAGTTTTGCTTTTAAGATGGTACAAAAGAGCAATGTGCGAAAAAATCAAACAGGAAAAATTTCGAAACACATATTTTTTTTTATAAGTAAAAAATTAATTTGTAATTTATTCTGGCTCAAGTTCATTTTAAATTTCTTCATTATGAAGAAACTAATTTTTTGTTTGTGATATTGGAAGGAATATTCTGAAAAAGTAAGTTTCGAACCGATGGCAAAAAAGCAGTTGTTGTATTATTAGTACAATTTTTGGTTTTTTTTTATATCATTTGTTTTGTTTTGTTTTTGTCAGTCTTCAACAGATGGTTGACCATCAATGATATTACACCGTGCCATGTGTTATTATTTTTGTAATAATTTTTAATTTTTTAGTCGAACTTATTTTTATAATAAATTTTTAATTTATTTTGGCTCAAGTTTATTTTTAAATTTCTTCATTATGAAGAAATTATTTTTAGTTTATGATAATTGAAGAATATACTGAAAAAATAAGTTTCCCGACACTAGCCGAGTGGAATGCATTTTAGAAACCAGCTACGGTTTCATTATAAGCACTTTTTGATCAGTATTTTAGTGTACTTTTAAAAATAAATAAAAAATATTCAGAAAATAATAAAAATATTAATGTAATCAATGCGAAAGGTTTTAATTTTTGTACTTTTCTGTCAGATTTTCAGTGTTTTCAACTTTAAGACTTGAAAGCTAATTCATGATAATCCCGCCTTTAATATTAAAACCAAAATTTTTTTTAACAAGCTTCCGTCACAATTAAGCTCTTTTATTACAACTTTTCTGTTTATATTTCCAATTAGGATATTATCTGCTTTATATTTTCCCTATTATGAACATATAAAAAAGAATCATAAAATGCATCATTTTCCCCCGTAGTACGATATTACACAAATATTTTCTCCTCAATAGTTTTAACAACCAATACTCAGTGCAATTTATACTATAATTTGCGGGTGTATGTATGTAAGTATATATGTATGCATATATGTATGTGTGCATTAGGGGTATAACTTTTTAATATATTTTGCCAAAACTGGTATTGTATATTCGAATAGGATTTAAAATCAGTGAAGAAAAATGTTCTTACTTTTTTCGCTGTATTGAATATTAAATAGTTGTTATACCCTTCACACACGTGGCAAGAGTATATATAGGTTTGTCACCCCGTTTGTAATTTCTACAATATTCGTTTGTGACCCTATAAAGTATATATATTCTGGATCCTTATAGATAAAAAAGTCGATTTAGCCATGTCCGTCAGTCTGTATGTTGGTTGAAATTAAGTTTTCGTAGCTCCCATA
>NDXZ01026420.1:0-13431 GCA_003055125.1 Paykullia maculata | reverse complement strand
TGAATTAAACACAAATGGATTTTTGCACGAACTTCTTGTTAGCGATATGTTTTATAAGTTTTGCTCTGATTTTAATACCAAATTTGGGTACTGGTTAGTTAAGAGGAGAACATGAATAATGTCATAATGCTAAGCACTGTTCAAAATGAACGATTACACAGGTCAACAAATTTTTAATCCAGCCAACTAGAGTATACTTTTTTTAAGGTTTGAGCTGCGCTGAGTTTAGGGTTCTCAAACTTTAGGTTAAAAAAGAACCAAGTTGCAAAAGAAGTTAAATCCTATTAATCCATATGTATGAATGTTTGACGATTTAGAATTTTTAAACATTTTTGTTTTAATAAAAGCCATTTTATTATTTAAAAGTTTATAATGTTTCAACAAAAAAAATATTTTTGCGAAATCGTAAATACTATTTACCAACTATAAAAAAAAACTTGCAAAATGTACACCTATAATTACAACCACACTTAAGGTTTTCTTTTTCCTTTTTCTATCCTTTTATATAATATAAATTTATATATGTAAGAAGTGTTTAAGAAAATTTTGTTTCCAATTAAAGGGGTTTATAAAGTCTATCATATTCAAAAAAAAATTTATATTCCTTTATATAGGGATTATGGAAATATTTGTATACACCATTGTGCAGATCTTTTTGATATCTTGTTAAGTTCTTAAGTGCTTTAAAAAACTTAATTTTTTAATAAAATTCAATTTCCTTAGAAATTATGTCGCCTATGCTGCTGCCGCTTAAAGACTGCTAGGACCCTGATCTAATAGTAAAAAATGCTTAGTTTTTAATATAACACAAAACAAATAAAGTTTTCAAAGCAGTTTTTGGTATTTTATTTTATTCAGGCTCCATGAAAAAAGGCCCCAAAGCAAAAATGAAAAATAATATATTGAAAACAACAACGCGAAAAATTGGAGATATTTTTTTCATTTTTTGGGGCCATTTTTCATTTCTGAAATCACCCCAAACTAAAAGAAAAATAATTTTGGTGCCATTTTCATTTTTTGATACTTTGGAAAATTGAAAAATGACCCTAAAAACAGGAAAAATGGCAAAACAAATTTTTTATGAATTTACAAGAAAAGGAAAAATGGCTCAGAATCAAAAATGAAAAAGAGCCCAAAAAAATTCAAAAAATATTGGAAAAACTAAAAGTAGCCCCAACTTTTTACATTGAAAACAACAACGCGAAAAATTGGAGCCATTTTTCCATTTTTTGGGGCCATTTTTCAGGTTTGATTTTGGGGCCATTTTTCATTTCTGAAATCACCCCAAACTATTTATAATTTTGGTGCCATTTTCATTTTTTGATACTATGGAAAATTGGAAAAATGGCCCCAAAAAACAGGAAAAATGGCAAAAAAAAGTTTTTTATGAATTTACAAGGAAAGGAAAAATGAAAAAAAAAACTTGATTCTTGGAATAATTTTTCCTGTTTTTTAGGGTAATTTTTCAGAAGAACTTTAATTTAGCGAAGCCAGCGTTGGGGAACCATCAGAATTGAAAGTCCCTGTGATTTTTGTTTTTCTGCGCCCGGCAGAAAGCCGGCTCTCTACAACACTTTTTTAAGCGAAGCCTAAACAGCTTTCTTTGGGAAATTATTTCATACTAGTAAAATCTCAATTTCATAAACGCTTTTTAGTTAACCATTTCGAATGGTATCGAAAAATTAAAAAAGGACCATAGGATTTTAAGAATTTTGGGTTATTTCCAAAATTAAAGATCACCCAAAGTTCAAAGTGAAAAAATTACTCTAAAAAACAGGAAAAATTATTCCAAGAAACAGAAAAAATTGCCCCAAGTTTTTGAGTTGTTTTTTATACCCTTCACCTAAGTTGATAAGGGTATACATTAGGGCGGGTCGATTTGTATGGAGGCAAAAAAATCGCTCAAATAACAAGGGAAATCGTATTCTAGGGATCAAAATAAGAAACTTTGCCGAAGGAAACATGTGCATGACGAGAGGTAAAGGCTTTTTCAAAATCATGTGCGTATTAGTAATATTTAATTGCGTAACCAAAAAGGAGAATACGCATAAGTCGGTTTTTCACTGTATAATATTGGGGCCATTTTTCATGGTGCCATTTTATTTATATGGTATTACCTCTAATTTTTTGTAGAAATAATAATTTAAATGTCTTTGACATGAAAATAAGCTACAACTGAACTGAAATGTACTGAAATATAACTGTACTAAAAACAAAGTTAAACTAAAAAAACTAAATAATATTTATAAAGTAATTTTAAAATCAAATAAATTTTAAGCTTTGGTGTAAAATTCTAGATCAGTTTTTGTTTAATTTTAGTGTAGCCTTGTGTTTGTATGTATTTATGTAAATATGTGTGTATGTATTTATAAAAAGTATATATTATCATAATCTACCTAAATAATTCATACTTAATAGATGTTACACAAAGTCTACCCAAACTAATTAAGCAGGCTATGACAATTAGTTATCAGCTTTTTAAATAAAAATGTATTTGTTAGCATTCCTTACCATACGTCACCGTAGGTGGAAAGATATTTGTAACGCAAAAAATAGAACTTACCTTATCTTTATGTATACACATCGACTTAACATTATCTTATAAGTTGAACAAACAATGTCCGTCCATCCATATATGTATGTAGATGTATAACAAGCAAACGCTGTTTAGAATTGGATTCTTAGGTTTAGAGGACCCTCATATAAAAATAGTGAGAAATAAGCTCTTAAAAAGAAATGCGACAAAGTAGAATATCACAAACAAATTTCATGCCATACATAAGTAAGTTTGTAAGCGATAGGACATTGACAAACCTGCTTACGGCGAATCAGTAGTTTTTGCTGGGATAGCTATAAACTTATGTATAGATGAAGGCTACTCCCGTATTTCCCTTTATGCCCCTTCTGCTGAAAGAATATTAAAAAAATTTTAAAAAACGCATTAAAATGTATTAATAAAAACTATGCTTTTAAAATTCTAGAGACAATCAAAAGAATACTTTTAACGTTAAAGTTAGTTTTAAATTAATTTAATTTAAATCCGAATCACCAATTTGGATTTAAAAATAAGCACAGTACCATCGAACAAACTCACAGACTCGTGAATGTGATAATAAACACTTTTGAGGAAAATAAATAATGCTCAGCCCTTTTCATTGACGTTTCTCAGGCTTTTGATAAAGAATGGCATGAACGTTTATTATATAAATTGAGGCGAAGCTTACCCACAAATAAAGACAGGCTCTTGGAACGCTACATGACTGGGCGGAGATTCAAGCTCAGGGAGGATATTTCTTTAGCTCGCCACAGCCTAATAGGGCTGGCGTCCCACAAGGTAGCATATTGGGACCTACTTTATATCTGATATATACCTCCGATATGCCAACTTATGATGGTATCCATACACAAACATTTTCCGAAGACACCGCTTTCTTAAGTGTTCACAAGAATTCTCAAGAAGCATCTAGACTATTACAGAACCATATCCTAGAGTGGATGGATGGCTTAGAACAGAAAAAAGAGAAAAAAGGTTAATTAACAGAAATTTACCCACATAACATTTACTTTGCGTAGAGATACATGCTCTCCAATTTGGATCAATGATCAAATAAACCCCAAAATGCGGAAGTTAAATACCTTGGTATTCATCTCGATCGTCGTCTTACTTGGAAAGCCACATTGATGCAAGGTTGATTCAAATGAAGCTGAAGGCAATTCAAATGAATTGGCTGATCGGTAGGAACTCTACATTAAGTTAAGATTGTAAACTACTACTTGACAACTCTATTTTAAAACCAATTTGAAGCTATATTATTCAATTATGTGGCACAGCTTCAGCTTCTAATACTGAAAAGATTCATGAAGATGCCAAAACAAAATTTTACGTTTAATTACAGCTGCCCCATGGTATATTAAGAATTTGAATATACACAAAGATCTTAACGTTCCACTAGTTGTAATGGTGATAGCAAAACATGTATCATCATATCTGAGAAAACTCGAGTCCCATCCAAATCCACTAGCTTGTAACATCTTGAATAGCCGAGGTCATATTCGATTAAGGAGACTGCCGATTCATTAAAGATTCGTTAAAAACGTTAATTAAAATAAAAACTAGCTAAAACAATTATTAGCTAATTTGAAAACAAATCATCAGCTGTTTTTTGTCCAAGTAACTATTTTAAAAGGAAATAAATAAATAGAGAAATTGAATATCTACAGCTACTAAGTGGCGAGTAACATCCTTTTTTTTACTATAAAACTAAATATTAGCAAGTCTTTAGCCAAAACTTAGGCGAATACAAACAATTTTGTTCATTTTATATTTAGATGAAGATAATCAACAAAAACTTTCTTATGGTTTTACAAATATTTATTTAAATATTTTTCTAACCCTCCGATGACCAGCAAAATTTTTTTTTTTCGATTAATGACTGACAAGGTTCCTGGAGACCTTTAATATTTTTTCTGATACAAAATTTTTTTAGTATAATTTTTTTTAATTGAAAAATCGCTTCTTGAGTCTACGAGTACTCGAGTGTATCCCAAATACTGAGAGTGTTTAAAACACCTATGAGAAAGTTCACAATATTTCAACCACAAAAGTCATAAAATTTTACAAAATTCAGCCATGTTGAGATTAGTCACCGCATCTTTAAATACCTTAAAGGCCCCCTATAACATTTGCAGTCCTCAAAGAGTTAAGATTTTTATAGTTTAAGTTGATTTAATGACTACTGTTAATTTTAACTTATATCTTAGTTTATATTTGCTTCATAGTTCATCTACAGTAAATTAAAAGATTATAATCCTGTAATTCAGGAGACACAAAAGAATAAACAAAATGAAATTAAATATATGTACATATGCAAATAGATAATATATTTATTTAAAGATTATGTAAAAAAACAACTGTTATTACATAAATTGATAAGATAAAAAATTTGCCAAAGTTTTGACAAACATTAAAAAAAAATAAAAACAAAAAATAATAATTTATTATATGGCCAAGAAATAATAAAGTAAAATTTTATAAAAACAACTAGAAAAAAATATAAAAGATGTATTAACATAAAGAATAAAATCGTATTCGCTACTGGACGTTTAAGGGCAGAAGACTCGTCTACTGCTGCAAACTAAAAAAAAAAATGTTTTGTAAAAAAATGAAGTCCTTCGCAGTATTTTGTATTTTGGCAGGAACCTTTCTAATGGTTAGTGTTGAAGTTGAGGCCAATAGTGGTACTTGGGGTGCTGTCGGATCCAAAGATCGCCTGCTGTCGTCATCTGTTGTAGATAAGCCAAACCATAAGCCAGACAGATTACCTGAAGTTCTTACCTTTTCAAGTAAGGTAAGATATTAAAAATTTTGCTTGTCTTTTATTTAAAAATCTTATTATTATTTTTTTTTTTAATTTAAGGCCGTGCCTTTGACTGCTGTTAGGGTCCGGGACAGGGGCGGTCCTAATGGCTTCGGTTATGCTTTTTTGGTTAGTGGCGGTCCCTATCATCATGAATCGACCGTTTATTTAATTTCTCAACGTGGCAAAGGCTTAAATTACACCATTGAATACTATGGTTAACCTGCTGACAAGCCAATGGCTTAGCGGGCTTTTAATATATGAACATATATAAATCTCTTGAATTTTTTTTGGTAAACTTGAGATATGTATATCTATATATATTTATAAGGAAGAAAGTATAAAATAAATAAATAATAATAAAATAATAATAAATTGTTAATACTATTAAGCTAAAAAAAAAAATGTTAATTTAAATGTACGCTGAAAATGGTACACTGAAATGAAAGACGTTGATTTTAAAAGATTATTTTGATTATTTGCAAAAAAATGTTTAATATGTTTACAGTTTATTAAAATATCTAATAAAATATAATTTATTAAAAAACCATACAAAATTTTTTTGCTTTCACATTAAAACAATTTATTTAAAATTTTATTTAAACGGAGAATTTAAAAAAAAAGTTTTTTGCGTAAATAATTAAGTAAATTAAATAATATTATGAATAATTATAAATAAAAAAGCTTAGTTAAAAGTAAAACAGTTATGACAAACACTTAAAAAACATCGATAAGGGGGGCATAAGTATTAAATGAGATTATTGGCATATTCTTTAACGGTCTATGCTCCTTCCAGGAGTAATTTTGCTACCTTGTTTTACCCTTCACCTAAGGTGATAAGGGTTTACATAAGTTTGTCATTCCGTTTGTAATTTCTACAATATTCATTTGCGACCCCATAAAGTATATATATTCTGAATCCTAATAGATAGTGAAGTCGATTTAGCCATGTCCGTCTGTCCGTCTGTGTATCTGTCCGTCTGTTGAAATCAGCTTTTCCCAGCCCCCCGATGTCGTACGGATACGGTATTGGTATCAAGCGATCAGAAATTTTCCCGAGATGCTTGCTATTGAAAATCACCAAAATCCGACAATTAACGATATATAAGCAAAAACAAATTTTCAGATATAGGCAAAAAATTTCGAGATATAAGCAAAAACACACACGTCTTACACACGCCTTGAGAGAAATTTAACAAAAAAAATTTTTTTTGAGATATAAGCAAAAAAAAATTCGAGATAAAGGCAAAAAAAAAATTTTTTTACGTAAATACACGCAGGGTATATAAGATTTGACAAGATTTTTATAAAAATACGATTTTTTCAACTGCTGACAAATTTAGGCGAAAACTAAATTTGCCCATAATTTGAATATGAATATTTTCAAAATTAACTAAATTATCTGCAATATTCTAAATATACATTTTTAAATAGGCGCTCCGCTTTTAAAGCTAAATTAAATTTGCCCCAACTAAATCTTAACTTTTTTTTCTTAAATTTTTCACGTCTAAATAACTTATTTTTCGTAAATTTGAGAGATGCAGATTAAATAGTAAACATTGATAATGAGAATTTCGGTTATTAAAATAATAAACTTTAGTGGTCTCGTATGTAAGGAATGTTGTAAAATATATGTAAACGTTGTATTAAATAGTAGACACATTTTTCTGCAGATAATTATTTTTTTATTTTATCATAAAGGACACAGGTTTATGTAGAGAATATTTTACATCGGGCAAAAGACTTTTATGATTTTGTAGGCACATACACGCATTTTTGTTGAAATATGCTGCCTCAAATTTCCTCGATTAAAACTTGAGTAGATAAGGGAATATGGAATATGGAATATTTAATTGTTGCGCGGCTTATATGATACATTAAGCAATCTTCTTTAGACTGCTACCCAAAATTGGTATTGATGCTACTGAATCACCTCCTTTTTATCTATAGGGGTACGGTGCAATGATGTTAGTAGTAATTCCAATGACTAACAGAAGTATCATGGTAAAAATGTGCCATCACCAAAATAACCCTCGCTAGCAATTTAAAATTCTAGTAAATCAAAACAGATATAATCCTATAAAAAAATAGCTTTCCACTTAGCATAGAACAGCACTTAAAAGGATATGTTTGTCAATGATGTAGAAAAATAATTTTATAAAAAATTAAAACAAAACTGTTTACCATGTTTGCTTTTAGATGTAAATTTAAAAAAAAAAAATTTAACGATATCAAAATAAAAAACACAAAACAAAACACAAAGATAACAGACTTTTATCACAAACATATGTTTATTATTTGTCTTTTAAATATTCTTAAATATATTTTTTATGATTTTATTAAATTTTATGATTATATAAATTAAAAGAAATGGAGTGGCATGGAATTTAATTATTTGTTGTAGAATTATGTTAAATAAAAACAATTGTTTTTATACAAAGATAATAAGATAACAAAAGTATTATAATTATTTGCATGATAGTAAATAAAAAAAAGAGGCGAAACTAAAAAAAAACTAATAATATTTGTTTAATAATTTAAAAAAAAACAGCTACATAACCTTAAATGATTTACAGTTGGGATCTCAAAATGTGAAAAATTACACGAAAACAAAAAAAGTTATATATAAAAGATACTTTTACACAGAATAATATGTCATTCGCAGCTTGTCGGTTAATGGGGAGAAAACTTTATAAACCTTTTTAAATACAAATAAAATTTTGTTTCAAATAAAAATAAAAAAACATGAAATTCTTGGTAGTATTTTGTATTTTGGCAGGAACCATTCTAATGGTAAGTGATGAAGTTGAGGCCAACAATGGTACCTGGGGTTTTATCAGTTCTAGCGATCGTTTGCTGCACACCGAAAAAGTAGAAAAAAAGAACCCTGGCTCAGGCAGATTAGCTGAAGTAGTTACCTTTCCAATTAGGGTAAGAAACGTTACTTGTTTTTAATCGAAATATTTTAATTTTCTTTTGTAAATTTAAGTACGACACCAAACTGCCGACCTTGACCGCCATTAAGATCACGGATCGGAATAGCCGCGAAGATTTCGGCTACAGCACCTTGATTAGAGGAGGACCTGGTTCTTCTTATTCTCAAATTTACTTAATGTCTCAAAACGGCAAAAACCTTAATTTCATCATAGAATATTATGGACAATAATATTGCAAAACGTTTTTTTTTATCTTAAGTAAAAAATAAGTTAAAAAGAAATGCCTTTTTAAATATACAAAAATTTTTATTAATAAGTTGTACTGAATTAACCAAAAGAAGGGAGACACGCTGATTTAAGAGTTTCTTTCAAAAGCTTACAATAAAGAGAATGCAAAAGTTTTAAATATTCTATACATTAAATATTAATAGGATTATTAATACAAACAAATAAATGTATCGAAATATGTTCTATAAATACATATCGCTCATTTACTAATAGAACGTCATAACTCAAAAAAAAACTAGTTTTTAAAAAATGAGTTTAAAATTTTCAATTTACATACAACTCAGTGGATATATTAAAAAGTTTTATTCTATCAAGAGGTGAGTTTACACGCCATTTGCATGAAATTACACCATTAAAAGCATTATATAGTGAACAATTCTGCATTATTATCTCCAAAATTTCATTTTTTGATTTATAATGTTCTTATAGTAAATGAGCGTTATACATGTAAGTAGATATATTTTTTAAAGGGAAAATTGTTTAAACATTTTTTTTAGGATTTAGAGAATTTAGTAGGTTAATTAACAAAAAAAGTTCACAGTATCAAAATATAAAATACAAATTTTTCCGTCCCTTAGGCAGACGGACATAAATAAAAAATAAAATTATATTTACATGATCAATTTTAAGACATTTTATAATGTTAATAAATTGTTTTAAATAAATCATAAGAAGACATAACAAAATATGCTGTGTGTCTGATTGGCTACAACTAAAACAACCAAGAGCGCTATATTTGCCTGGGCCAAATCTCATATACCCTTCACCATGTTGGGCCAAATGGTATACTTTTTCCAAATATATTTGTAGTTTATTTCAAAGCTGTGGGAAAAAAACGAGGCAGTCGGGTTTTTTTGCTTATATCTTAGCCGGTTGTTGATGGATCTAGCCACTTTTCAAAACCGATTTTTTTGAAAGTATTTTCAAAAGTTTGATACCACATACAACCCTTGATGACCTATAGGAGCTACGAAAACTTGATTTCAACATACACACGGATAGACGGACAGACGAACATGGCTAAATCGACTTCCCTATCTATAAGGATCCCGAATATTTATACTTTTTAGGGTCTTAAATAAATGTTGTAGATATTACAAATGGAATGATAAATTATATATACCCTTACCACATGTGTTAAGGGTATAAAAATATACAATTGTACATACATATAACATAATGTTGCAAGTAGAATTTTATGCTATTATTATAACATTTTTAGATACATATTTAAAAAGTGATTGAAAGCAAAATAGCAAGAACAGAATATAGCTTAAGTTTAGCGGTAAGCTCTCTATATTTTGAGCAGATTATTAAATATTTGTTTAAACTCATAAAATCTTTCCCGTTCAATACTACGTACACTTTCTCAAGTTATAGAAATCTTTTTCCAAAAAAAAAATAAATAAATAAAACGGCAGTGGGAAAATTTGGACATCTATCTGCCAACAATATGATATGTGTCTTCAAGTTCGTTATGGGTACACAATGTGTAAATATCATTAGTATTACCGTAAAAATGGCGGGCATTTAAATTCAGCAAACCCACCTGCGACCTTTAAGATGCAGCTTATTTGCTGAGTAGAGTATTTATTATTGAAATATGGTTATATGTGATATTGCAATGTAGGATACATATCGTGAAAGGGCGGGTTTTTGACATTTGTGACAAAATTCTCATTCTACCAGTTTCTTAGGGCATCAAGTAATATTTTTTTTTTGAGACATAAAACTGCTTTTCCAGGACCCAAATCAAAGGTGATACCAATTTTGCTACACAAAACCCTCCAATGCGTAAACCAATAGGTATTCTGACGGACAGTCTCCTCTGCTAAAACAAATGGATTCTCAAAAAAAAAAAAAAAATAATAATAATTATTGGTGTAACACATGGAATAACAAAATTATTATGTACTATGAGCAACCTACTTTAATAGGAATACTTTTTAAAGTACATGACAACAAAAATGCAGTTGTCTATTATTGTGGCAAATTATTAGGTATTATGTTTGTCAAAATACCGCAGCGAACGTTATTGCAAACACGTTGTAGGGCTTGACAAGGAAAACAAAATCAGGTCACATGTTTATCAGGAAACATGATTTCATTGGTCTACCACAAAAAACAAAAACCAAACAATATTCAAAAAAAAAAATTGTTGAAACCATGGCAAAGTGAATGTCAATTGCATAATAGCAAACATTTATACAAACAGATACACACACACACACTCAATAACCAAAAACCTATTTTCCACCCACTGTGCTAAAATGACATAAAGAATATGTTTAGTACGAATGTCAGTCTAAGTAACAGTCATTTTTAAAAGCTTTTAAACTTGTTTAATGAATTTAATATTTATTTTGTTTAAGTTAAAATGTTAAAAATTATTTAAATACGAATAGAATATAATTTATAAATAACCATTTGCATTTAACATATTTGTGTGTGTGTGTGTGTGTGTGTCAAATAGCAAGTTCAGTTTTACTATCTCATTTTTAGTTCCTTTTCAAATCGTGATTTTTTTTAGGGCATATAAGTTAATACACTTGGTTCTGTGCTTTTTTCTGTTTCCCAGCTGTTAGATTTTTTCCAGCTGTTGGATAGTTTCTTTATCTGCTATTTTTAAATTCATTAGTGGACATGATATACATGTATGTATGTGTCTGTTCATGCATTTTATTTAACATGCCATTCTGGTTCATATCGCTTCTGTTTTGGTTTAGGTTAAAAGTTGAATTATAATTTAGTTCTAGGTTTTATTATTCTCATATTTTTTTTTTTGTATTTGCATTATAAAAACAATTGTAAGCTTCTATATATATAAAAATGAAATGAACCATGTATGTAACTGCATCACTTGGGAACGGGTGGATCGATTTGCCTAAATTTTTTTTGTAAGGTTCATAATTTTCAGGATTGGGTTTGTATGAAAAAAATAATAGGGCATGGCACCAAAAAACTGTATTATCTGTCGTCTCAAGATTTTGTAACTTGTAACACCGCCCATGCTGAGATGTTTGGAAAACTATAATAGCTAATATCTTTAAACTTAGCGTGACCCACTACAAAAAATTGAAGAACAAATCAACAGGATAATATAAGAGGACGTTGCGACTCCCATAGAGCTCAATTACATTTGATCTTAATATATATTTTTCAATTAACTCTTATATAATTTTCCTTATTCAAGCAAAAAATTGACAAAATCATATAAAGCACTCGGCCTAACGTATTTAGGAATATATAAAGAAGATAATATCTTTAAATTTTGTATGGTCTTGATACATATAAATTGGGTTGTTTTAACTTAAAAGATAGGATCGCTTAAGAAAGCATCTGAAGAAAATTTACCTTTTTCCTTATAAGATAGACAGGTAGGATTGGATATAAAGAATATTTTTTTCAGTATTATGGCATACTGGGGGAATTATAAAAGTTTATATATTTAGAATTTTTATTACGAACTTTTATTTTTTTTAAGACAATTAATTTTGGTTTTATTCTGGCTCAAGATTATTTTTAAATTTTTAAAGAAATTTAATTTTTTATTTGTGATAATGATCATATCCTATTTCCTAATAAACTGTGAGTTAACCCTAATCACCGATCAAAGAGTGCTGATGATGAAAATCGTAGCTGGTTTCGAAAATGCATTCCTCTCGGCTAGTGTCGGCAAATACTTACTTTTCAAATTATTATTCATTCATTATCAGAAATAAAAAATTAAATTTCTTCGAATATTTTTTAATGAACTTGAGCCTGAAAAAAACTAAAATTAATTAATTGTCTTAAAGTTTATTTTTTTTTTAAACTGAAATAGAGTTACTTATACAGCTGTAGTTGAGTAGATGACATATTTATAAAACAAAATTTGTAGCTCCTTTGGAAAAATTTAATTAAATAAAAATTCTGCGTACCTTTAAAAGCTAAAGTCATTAAATCGCATTTAAGTCACTATGATATAAAATAAATCGGATAAGGCGCCGCTATGTAAACGAAATTAGTTTTATGGCACAATCTGTTGCACCTACATTTTTTTAACCTCTAATAATTTATTCTACTTAGAAAGAGGCCGGGCCACCTTCCTTAAAATCTTAATATATATATTAAAAATTGAATTTTTAAATTATTTGAATTTTTTTAATTGTCAGTTATCCCGGGCTTCGCCGGGTACAAACAGCTAGTAGTTTATAAAAATAATTTCCAACTATAGGTTTTGCACTTCGATTTTTGGCAAAGGCTTTAAATATTGCTACCCTCTACTACTTTACTAGTCCTAACCATTTTTTAATCATATAACGGCATAATTAAAAAAGCAATCAGAAAATGTATTTTACCAAAAATACTAAAAGGTCACATTATCACATCAAAGAATTTTGTTTAAAAGTAACTAAAACGGCAAAGCTGCAAATATTCAATAAAATTGTTACATAAAATGGTAGTATTCAGTATTGCCAAGTAAGGGGCAAGGATATATAAAAGTTTTTCATTCCTCTTGTAATTTCTACAATATTTCGATTTAAAAATCAACTTATCGACATAATACTGATTTAACAAAAAGGTCTTAAAAAACATGGAATTCCATAAAATGAAACCAGTGATTGAAACATTTACGATAAAAATAAACCTTTTTGAAAAGATCTTAGCGAATGTATTAAGATAAGCCTCTTTTATGTTTTATTTGTTTTAACTGTTTTTAACAAATTGTTAAGTTCAAATTAGCATTTTTTTATTTGACAACACCGTTAATCACTAAAACTGCTGATATTTTCACCACAAAAACATAAAAAAAAAGAAATATCTTCAATTTTACTTATCAGTTTGTTGGATAATAATAAAAACACTTT
>NDXZ01026416.1:0-15549 GCA_003055125.1 Paykullia maculata | reverse complement strand
AATACCTGCTACAAAATTTTGTTTTATGCCATTCGAAAGTGCAAATAAAATACTACTAAACACTACGTAAAAGTTAAAGGTATTTCTTTTGAAAGACCAAAACATTTTTATATTTTAATCTAAAAATGCGTACGAGTGTAGCGTGCGCAACGCAGGATTTGCCCATATATAAAATAGTAAGGTGACTGATTGGTTGATTCATCATCGGACAGCCCAAACTGATAAAGCTAGAGACTTAAAATATGGACTGTGGGTTCTTCTCCCGTTGTATAGATCCACTAAGAAGGTATTTTTAAATATTTAGGGGGTACAAAAGGGTAAAAACCAGAAAAATCGGTAACCTTATATCTGCTAAACTAGATAAGATATAAACAAAATTAAAGGCATTGTACTCTGGTACTTTCTTCAAATTCGAGGGAATAGGGTGTAAAAACGGGTAAAAAATATATTTTGGTACTAATAAATATAGAGAAATAATTTAAGCTACGTTTGTCACTTCTCTAAAAATAAAGAATACGTTTTTAGTGTGGGGTAGCGAAGCAGACAGGGTCTATCTAGTATGTACATATATATATATAATACAATTTATGTTGTTCTTATTAAGTAAAAAAAGTAGTTTCTTTGTGCTCTGCAAATTATCAATAATTTCTAAAAAGTTTTTTATAATTTAGAAAATTTAATCTGTATACATATATTCTGATTTTCATAATTACAAACTTCTTGAATATATTTTTGTATTTCAAGTCAATTTATAATAATCTGTACAATAAAAAAAGAAGGAAAGAATAAATAAAAAAAGTAAAACGCAACTAAACGAAACATATATAAAACAAATTTTAAGCAGAAAATTTACGACTTATTAAGGTGAAGAAAAATATCTCAAATTTAATACGATACAAGACTCCGGTTCTTCTGCCAGTTTCCTTTTAGTTGTTTTTCTTTTTTAATTAAACTAGCACGATTAAAAACCAAAAGTTTGTGATGGTTAAGGCAGAAAAGAGAGATAAGAAATAGTTGGCGAGCATTAGGTATAAAAATCTTTTAAGCTCTAGATTTATGCTTACTTCTGTACATATTTATCCCTCCATATCGCGCCATAATAAAAATAAAATTAGACGATATACAAAAAACCAATTTAAAATACGTTTGCCACAAATGCATCGATCCCAACCAGATATGCGATAAAAACAGGAGAAGTTTAACAACAAAATTTTAATTTAAAATACCAAACGAAAAAAAGTTTGTGTTTATCTTCGTTTATATATCGCACACCCAGTTCAAAAGTGACACAACTCAAAATTTTAATTTTTCGAATTTATATGCTTAAACTATGCACAATACACTTGTTTATCTTTAAGAAAAATATCAGTATATTTTTTTGTTGTTAACTGTTGCTAAAAAACATTTATGTCTTTCTTTATGTTTCAATTGGTATAAAGTTGCAATTCATAAAAGTGACTTATTTTTAGTTGTGTCAGAGAATATAATGGTAATAGATCCCTACGCTTAGTGCTAAATAGTTTTAATTCGAATTCAATGGTCCAAAGTTTTTGTTTTTAACTTTTTTTTTATTTACGTCAAAAACAGTTCATTTCGATTTCTGAAAAATTAAAAATTTTGAGTTGTGTCACTTTTGAAATGGGTGTGTGATATGTAAGTATGTGTATATATACACATACATACGTATATACATATATGTAAGTATATGTTTATTAAATTTAAAACTTTAACATATTTTGGCAGCCGTTCAAATTTCGGTTTTTTTTAAATTCATTTTCTTACAAAATAAATTCTTTGACAATTAAATGTGAAAAAACATATATGTATATTGTAAAATAAAAATTTTACCTTTTTTAAATGATTTGATGTTTTAAGTTATACATTTAGATTTACATATTAACAAAAATCGATGAGCAAAAGAGTGCCGATATGCCTAATTTAATCAATAAATTTAATGACTTAAGCCCTTGACGTTAATGAAACAAATATTTTCATTTTAGATTCTTAAACAATATTATGAACATTTTGGTATTTGGCACACGTTTTAATTGTCTTAATTTTGTGTCTAAATAATAAATTTTATTTCAAATAAACATTGAAACTGTTTTAAATTTTTGAAGGAAATCAAAAATGTATTCCTAGCTAAGCACATATTATATACGTATGTATGTATGGACATATATGTATGTGTAGAAAGAAAAACTGAAACATTCAAAACAGAAAAACACATTAACACCGAAAAATTTCAAGAAAATCTAAAGAAAATTCAATTTTTCTTAGTTAGAAATACAAAAAAAAAATCAGTATCTACAATAAAAAACAGCATTCAGGGCAACCACGCCCTTTGTTTATTTAGTGTGTGTATCTGTATCTGCGTTCAGTCTTGCTGTGTATCTAGATGTGTGGTTGTGCCGACGGAAGGCAAACAACAACAAAAAAGAAAAGCAGTCATTGCCAACCATAATGAATTTGTGTGTATCATAAATGTTGCATGAATGGATGAATGGTTGTAATGAATGCTTACTTTATACTACTTTATTTTTGCGGCCATTATTTTTTTCTAAAACTCATAGCAAGTATGGAATTTTAGATAGTTTTAGTGGTGGTGATATACATACATAGTTATGGATAGTAAGTGATTTCCCTTATGTTTGTATGTATGTATGATAATGTAAAACAACAAAACGTTCAAATTGCTGGCTGATATTTAAGAACTAAATAAAATATGGGTCAAAATTTTTTTATTTAAATATTTTTATTATTGTTCAGACAATTAAATCAGTAAAAAATTTTAATTTTTTTTAATATTCTGTAATTAAAAGGGTACTTTTTAAAAGAAACGAAATTTTAAGATTTCTTATCTGAAACTACAATATCTTAATCACTTATTTTTTGTTTACATATATTTCGAAAATTGAAATCAAATTGTGCAAATAAAACATTGTATTTTACTGCTAAACCTTTAGATAAATGTCTTATCTTAAACTTAAACATTGTAAAGAACTTTTGTTGATAGTTTGTTTTCACAGAAAGTGTCTAAAAATAATGTTGTAAGAAAATATTTATTATTTTAAGAAGTTTTTATTCACATATAAACATCAACAATAGGCTTGTTAGTAAGAAAATTTTACGAATAATTATACAAGAATATAATTTATTTCTTTATTGAATAAAATGTTGAAGTTAAGAAGAAGAAAATTTATCTATTTGCTTGTGTGCAAAAAGTGTACTAGTGCACATCCACTTTCCAACTAGTTGTAAAATGTTATCAAATTATACAACCAACTGCAACGTTAGAAGCCAATAACGTACATTTTGAAGGTTTAATATCAATGTAGGAAGCAATTTGAAAAAGTTTTGCTGAAAAATGTTTGTTAACTGATTTATAAATTTTAAACGAAATAAAGATTTTTTAAAGAAATAATTCATAAAAGTTTTTACTGTTAACACTTACTTATACAATCAATAAACCACAGTTTTTATTTAAGGGCTACATACATACATATATCCTCAATTTGCTCTTAAAGTGACGCTTCTGTTTATGAAAATAACAACAAACTCCAGTATTCTTGAAATAAAACAAAAAATTACAACATACGTATAAAACTAAAATAAACGTTTATAAAAATATTTACAGGTTCTATTAAGAACTTGTGGTAATTGGACTTGCGCGGGTTAATTCCAACTTACATCAAAGCACCGTAGAGAAGTAGGTACTTCAGGTAAATATAGAGATTTTCTTAGAAAAAATATGGTAAAATGTCTGGGCGGTTACAGATTGCGATTTTGTAATATATTTTTATTTCGTTGTTCGTTTGAGCAATCAAAGAAATTTGGTAAAGTTTATCGATTACTCGAATAAAAAAAATATGGATTTCTTTTTCAATAATTTTAAAACGAAGATTTACATCCACTGAAAATATCTTTGTTTTTAAAGGAAACACCAAAAACAGTTGTAACATAAAAACTTTATATAAAGTTTTGCAATAAAAACAAAGAAAATATGTCGCAAACATCAAGCAGTAGCTACATAGCTACTACATGGATAATAACATAAACCGTTGTGGTCAAAAAAGTCGAGAATAAAAAAAAAATGTAATTCTAAATTCAAACTTTGAACTGAAAAAGACAATTTTAACGTTTCCAAATATTTTATTATTATACAGCAAGTTTAGTTGTCTAGCAGCAAGTCATTCAGTATTAAAAAAAATATTTTTGGATATTACTTCAATACTTTTTAAACTCTTAATTCATACGTATATCCCTGCTTATCACAAATATATTTGCCAGTTAGATGATTACGTATTCGATTCCCTCCATAGGTTTTCATCACTAAAACTTTAATGAACCGTAGTTTTTGATTCTTTTCTCTGGTATTTACTTTTTGGCGCACAAAGTTGTGTTTTCTAATTCTTTCTTAAATAAATGAGTGTTATGGGCAAAATAGGCGTCTTGTTTCAAAAAATTTTTGCGTATTTAATAATGAGCATTAACGTTTTTAAAATAACGTGACTATTCGGTTTATCTCTAAATCTATATTTATAAAATAGTAACGTGACTAATTAACTGATTGATTCATCATCGCACAGCCCAAACGCTTAAAGCTTTAGATTGTGGGATCCTTTCCTGTTTTATAGATCCACTAAGAAGGTATTTTTGAAAATTTTAATATTAAGGGGGTGAAAATGGGAAAAATTGGTAACCTTAAATCTGCTAAACTAGACAAGATACAAACATAATTTAAAAAGTATTGTATTCTACGCAAAAAATAAGTAGGGGGTGAAAACGGCTATAACTACTAAACCAATTAAAATAGAGACATAATTTAAACTACGTTAGTCACTTCTCTAAAAATAAAGAATATGTTTTCGGTACTTTTTGGAAATTGAAACGTATAGGGATAAAAACGTGGAATAACGGGAAAAGTGTAAATTAGTAAAAAAAACTGATCCGATTTGGATAAAATTTACGTGGTAGAAAAAGAGGAAACTTTGAGTAACCAGTTTGGGACAGCGAAGCAGACCAGGTCCACGCTATTCTAATATATATATATATCAAATAGAATATGTATAACTTTAGTATGTTTTCCTTTTCTAATTGGCCATTCAAATTTTACTTAGCAAAACAGAACATTTTGCACAAAAAACTTATTATACTCGTAATATACAATTGTTAAATATATTTGAGGGATTCAGAAGTAAGTTATGATATCATAATGTCATATGTCCTAAAACTTTAAAATGGTTTAAGTACTTTGTTGTTGGTTTTGCCCGTTCGGCTAAGGATAGTTTAAGACAGCACAATAAACATAGCAGTCAGAGTCATATTATTTTTGGACACTTTTAGTATGAAAAGCAACTTAATCATTTTTAATTTTTAGGACATATGACATTATGATATCATAAGTCAGCTTGTGATTCTCTCAATTATAATACCAAATACATTTTACAAATAAACATTCATTCTTAAATAAAACATATCATTATTTTATGTAAATACCAAGGTGAAATGAGAAATAAAATGAGGTTAGGTTTGTATAAAATTTATGAAATAAGGAAAAGTATTGAAATGTTTTGTTGATTTCTCTAATAAAATATTTTATGTTTAACAATCAATTATTTAGTTTACTAGACTGTTGGCCGTTTTTCGTTTAATTCTTTCATCAATTATTGACGTTGGCAAAAGCTAAAGCTAAGCTAAAAAACTATTTTTTTATAAAGCATAAATTTTTCTCCAGTTTAGTTTTTACATTTTACTTCTGCTTTAAATTCTTCACATTTCGTTACATATGTATATATGTATCCACTGAGTCGGCCCATTTAACGCATGGAGTTGAATCTTCCATAAAACTTTTAATGTGTTTGTTGTATGTTGGGTTCTTAAAATAAATGAAAAGGAAGTAAAGTGGTCATTAATTCGTGGCATTTGTACATCTTAGTTTATACTCTTTATCCACACAAATTATTTCTTCATTTAAAATGTCCATGCTGAGCTCATGCATTAATATGTTAATGTCGGTACAAACATACATACATACATACATACAAAAATTGAGTTACTAAGCGCTTATTTTGCTTGTAAAATGCTTGTACAGCAATAACAATATTTAAAAAAAGCTATCAACAAATTTTTTTTTGAATATTCGATAGTCGACAAAATTGGTTTAAAAATCTCTTTTATTCATGACCAAACAATTTTTTTTGAGTAATCTACAATTTTTTTTTAAGACAAATCTTTATTATTTTCGCATGTATGCTTTTTACTTCTGTAGTATTGCATAAAGTCGTGCTGCTTATACTAAACTTAAAATTTGTTCCGTTCTTACGTTCTTATTACCTTAAACAAGTTGATGGACAACAAGGTTTTTGGGTATACTTTTACATAAAAAAAATTCATTATACTTTTTGTTGCTTATTTCATTAGTACTTAGATGAAACTTTAATGAAGTGCCACAGGGTATATCTAAACTTGTTTATAACTTGGCCTTGTTGTTTTCGTTGCTATTTCTTTCAACTATGAATAATGAATTTTGGTAAAAAAAAATAATATAAAAAACAATAAAAAATAAGCTCAAAAATAAGTCAAATAACAAACAGGCTTTTTACATACTGTTTAAAAACCTTAAAAGTTTATCCATCATAGATAAAGAACGTTCAAAAGTTAATACCGTTAATGATACAAAAGGAAAACAAAAACGTAAAAAACTTATTTGTATACCCTTCACCACAGGTGGCAAGGGTGTTCATAAGTTTGTCATTCCGTTTGTAATTTTTACAAAATTAACTTGCGACCCTATAAAGTATTTATATTCTGGATCCTTATTATTATTTTCTTAAAAATCAGTATTCATACTGGTAATATCCATCAATAACCGGCTGAGATATAAGCAAAAAAAGACGGCTGCCTCTTTTTTTTTATTTTTCGCATACAAATTTATATTTTGCAGCTTTTAGACCTAAAAACACGCCTGATATATTCGTGTGTAGGACATGCCTTTCATTAAAAATGGTTTAATTGGCCAGGAAAAATATTTAGTTTTGAATTAATATAATAACTTCATTATTTATTATAATTTATTAATGATGTTCGTAATTAATGATATATCGATATGTCAATATATTGATATTTTTTTTAATATCAATCGATATATTTCGTCGATATTTTACTTTGCAATATATCGATATATTAATGCTTTTCTTGCAATTTTCTCTCTTGTTGTCGCAGTCTTAATCGAATAAAATGTTAAAATGCTTGCGTTGACAACAACTGCGCTACAAATTTGATCACATTAAAGGTACGTATTTGTAACTCAATAGCAAGCAGCATTCGTAACTGTCAAACTCTATGCGCAAATAATTAGTGTTGAATATTTTTATGTTGAGTTTCATGTGGCGTTAGCTGTTCTATTATGCATACATCTGGTGGATAATGTGTCGATTTTATTGTTTTGTTTTTTAACGTATTTTTTACCACAATCTTAACCATGTGAAGTGGTATGTGTCCTTACTTTGTAGTTTGACCGCAAATATAGTTTTCTGTATTAATTGTTTCTATGTTAACCGTTAAACATGATTGCAAAAAAGTTTTTGTTAATAAAGTTCGTTTTTCCTGTATTCTATGAATTGGCGAAAGATATCGAAATATTGATATATCGATAGCTCTGTTACTTGTCTTTTTTTATATATGTATCCAGGTGTAATATATGTATGTATAAGTGCAAACATACCCAGCGGTGAACTTTTGGATGCCTTCATTTATAAGGCCTACTATAAGACCTGCTTAGACTTTTTTCTCAGGAAGGCCTACCTATTTCCTTCTACATACACGCAAAGAAAAAACATGGTTGTGGTAACCATAATGTAAGGGCATCATACTATGATTGTATTATATGATTGTAGCTAAACTATGTAATGATGGGTTTTAACCATAACAAGTTTAATTAAAATGCTCTTCTATAACCATATTATGACCATATATTATCATAACTGTTAATTTCCATGATCAAAATATGATTTCACCCAACCATAGTATAGTCCCATATGATCATAATATGACTCCATCTAAACATTATATGATCCCACATAACTATAAATTTATTTCGTATAACCATAATATGATTCCACCCAACCATAGTATAGTCCCGTATGATCATAACATAATTTCACCAAATCATAATATGACTAAATGAATATTTTGGTATTTTTTCGTATAAATACATACTTTTAATAATATTATTTGACATATTTGAATTTTTTGTCACTTATTATACTGATTTTACTCACCTATTTGATTGTAATGTTTTCTTTCACTTTCTTTTTGTTTTATATTTTTTAATGCAAATTATTATTTTTTAATGTTTTTTAAACTCTTGACATTTCATATACAAATTTTTCACTAAGTTGAAAGCTCTTAAAAGAAGAAAAACAACCGAAAACAAGCAATTGTTAAATATTATCATACTTTGATTGCCTTGCAACTACACTGTTGTTGCACACACCATTTTATGATTTTTTATAACTTTAAATATAATGTTATTTTTGGAAACAAATCATGATTTGTTTGTCACAACAGTTGTTTTAAACATAATTTTTTCTGGATAATCATGTCAAAGCTTTTAATGGTGGTAACCATATAATGATAAAATATAAACCAAATACTTGATTATCGTTTACTATTATTTGTTTAAGGTATACAAATTTTTCGTAGAGAAAATACAATGTTTGTCGTGATCATGTTTCAACCATGTTTTTTATTTGCGTGCTCACAGAGAAAAATCATCGTTGACTATGTGCACGGGAATATGATCACAGGCGATTATAAAATTTTATAATTACTGCAATCGTTATATGATTGCCACAACCATAATATGGTTGCATTCATATTTTACGTCAATACCATGATCATAAATATGATTGCAAGAATCATTATATGTTTGTCCAAACCATAAACTTCGTTACGGATAATCATAAATATGATGGTTTGAGATTATGGTTACAACATATTCTAAAACTATCATATATATGATTACCGGTAGCGAAGTTTATAGTTTGGACAAACATATAATGATTCTGGCAATCATATATATGATCATGGTATTGACGTAAAATATGACTACAACCATATTATTATTGTTGTAATCATATAACGATTGCAGTGATCATATAATTTTAAAATTGCCTGTGATCATAATGCCGTGACCATACTCAACCCGGTTTTTTCTCTGGGTGTGTTCTAACATAGGTTGGTTTTTATTATGTGTATGTATACATACATTTTGTGCTGCGAAAAGAAAAAAACTAAGTAAATTTATGTACATATGAACATAAAAAGTTTTACTTAAATTTTATAACAAAGCGGTTGTCTGTTTCTTTTCTGTGAACTTTTTACATGGTAATATACATATAAAATTATTACTAAAAACAAAACAAAATGAATAAAACATCATTTAGACACTTGTCGAAATTAGAAAAAGAAAAAATTTTAATGAAGAAGGCTTCTAAGCAGGCCTGCTGAAGAAGGGAACGCAGAAGGCTGGCTGGCTAGGACATCGTGTGTAAAAAATGTATGAGTATAGAATGGGGCAATAAGCCCCTGTGTCTGACAAATAAGGGCTTCCAGAAGGCCTGCTTACTACTTCTTTTCGCCGCTGGGTAATTATGTGTTTAAGTTCATATGGTAAATATTTTCATTTTGAAAATTTTAATTAAGCGCTTTTTGTAATTTGTTGTTGTTTTTTTAGCGGTAAAATTTCATAATCATTTGACTAAAAATATAAAAAAACATGAATAAAAATGTAAAGTTTTCTGCTTTTAAGTAGAAAATTTTACTCACGTTGTTAAGTTGTTAGAATTTTATGCCACCAGCTACAACCTTTTACGCAGCACAGGGCTGGCATATATTGACTTCCAAATCGACAACAGCAGCATCATGGTCGTCATCTTCATGGCTCATTAAATTTTTTCCGCATCACATATATAAATTTCTATAATCGTCTTTAACCACCTCTTGTTATTCATTCTTTGATATTACGTTAAAAATTTAACCACGCATAGTATTGCGTTTATTTTTTATTTTATTTTTTTCTTGTTAAACTTTCGTCAATACTTATGGCAATATTGAGAAAGAGATCTAATCTTGAATCTAATAAGCATTTTCAATCAACTTTTATGCGAAAGTTGTAAAAACGATATTAACCAACCATCTATTCCACCTCTTCCAATATTATTTAATTCTCATCAACACTCGAAAAATAAAATCTGTTGATAAAATATTTTGATTTATAAAATAAAAGGGATATTTTTAAACAAAAAGGGTTTTTTATTTTTCAGATATGCACTAGTTTTGTGACTTTTTCTATATTAACTCTAGATTAAGTCGAATTATAAGCTTAATTATGGTATGTAATTTTAAGGTTACGTATTTTTGTAAAACATACGATGTATGTTACGAAAAATACAAAATAGCTTAACAGAATTTAAACGTTAAATATATACTAAAAAAGTGCGCTTACGAAGTAGCGGGTTAAAAGCTAGTTGGTAATAAAGACTCATTATCAAATAATGTGTGCAATCGTCTTTTAAAGTTAACAGATGTATTTAGAGCTTCACGCAAATGTATTTTTTTTCTATTGTTCAAAGCATAAATTGTTTTTGAATAAAATAGCATCAAGATAATTCCTTAAAAAATTGAAGCCAATTAGTCTAATCCCAAAAAACAAATATGAAAGCGCATTGCATTAATTAAAGAATAATAAAAAAAAAAATAATTTGCTAATTGTTGTAGTATTTAAAAACAATAACAATATGAATGCTGCTGCTAATACTTTTACTGCTGAAGCTGAAGTAAATCAAATGACAAAAGTTACTTAAACTGGCAGCAAATCGTTCAAAAAAAGAAGAAATGATGTTTCCTGAATCAGCAAAGATTCACAGTTTTACAAAATAATGATGGTGATGGTAATGATAATGAGAAAATAACATCATCAAACGCTCCCTCCACCAATATACCTTTCAGATGTAGTTAATGTAAATATTATTTTAAGTAATAAAAATATACCTCAAAAAGATTTGAATTACAAGGCATTAGGAAATAATCAAATAAGGCTTATCACATATCACAGGAAAATGATTAAATGTTGAAAAGGTCGCAGTATTGAATTTTTACTTATCAGCTTAAACAGGAACGATCTTAGAGGGTTACATAAAAAGGGCATCATCATTTGACTCTACCTGAAAATAAAAAGCCAATTTTTGATTTATTTAACTTTATTACAAAGTAGAATAAGCAAGAAACCCTTACCGATGATTAATGTTGACTTAGATCCAAATCCAAATGACAAGGAAATCGTTCATTTAAAAACAATTTAAAATGTGTTAGTTATAAAAGCTCCTTGTATATAAAATAAGTCCAGTAATCACAGTATCAAAATATATTCCATCTTTTTTTTCCCCCGACATAATGTCAAATATTTAAACTATCAAGGCTTCTTTAAAAAACACTAGGAAAAAGTTTATAGTTTAACTTAAAGACAAACCAATAGTAAAGTTCGGTATTAAGGGAAAAGCGCTCTACAAATGTACACTCTGAACTTTAGTGAATATTATCCGACCTAATATTATACAATTCTTTTTTTAAACATTTTATTGATTTTTGAATTTTTTTTAATTTGTTCCACCTTGCGATTATTATGTTTAATTTTTCCTTTAATAAAAATGCACAAAATACATGTGTTTAATATTTTTACTAACAAAAAAATAACATAAGTATATGTTTTAAATTAAGGAAAATATGGCAATTAGGGACATTTATAGAGATTCTGCTGCCACATAATCTCTTACCCCACCAGGCTTGCAACCAAACTGTTAATTTTAAAAACATACATATTATAGAGTCTTAAAACCTTAGGTCTAATTTTAACATTACATACATATCTTTAAAGATAAGCGTATCTTTCTCTTTAACAAATTTTCAAATCGGCTTTAACATGTGTAAAGTGTTCTTTAGTGATCTGCTGAAGGCATAACCGTTTTTCTTGACAATGTCAACGTCCAGATCCACAAACTTTGCACAGGAACACTAGAAACTATTATTAATTATAAATTTTTTTAAACACTAGAAAGTTTAATGACAGATGAAAAATATGACGCACTTCTAGTAAAATGTATATATTTTTGGGCTTGTTCTTCTTTTCTGTTGCTTTTAGACAAATCTGCTTAATATTTGACATTTTGATGTTATTTTGACATATGTGACAACATTTTTGGGCCTAAGTCTTCAACATACTTAGTACATAATGTAACTAATTATAAGCAAGGTTAAGATTATATAATTAAGAACAAGTTAACAATTGTATTACTTTGCTGATTCTGGGCCAGTTAATAAGTTCTTTTAAAATTTCCCAAAAAGGCATGTCCTACACACAAATATAAAAATTTTTATGAAAAAAATGTTTGCTTAATTGTCGGATTTTGGTGATTATCAATAGCAAAAATTTGTGGGAAACTTCTAACTGTTTGACACCAATAACGGGTGCATACGACATCGGGACTTCCCTCTCTATCGAAAATGAATATTGTAGAAATTACAAACGGGATGACAAACTAATATATACCCTTGCCAGCTGTGATAAAGGGTATAAAAATATTTCTCCGAAAATTTAAAAATATGTTTAATTTTGTACAAAACATAAAAGAAAATATGATGGATACATGGAAGTTATTTATTAAACTAAATACATACTATATTCAATACTATATAAACAAATCAGAATTTTCTTAAAGAATTTTTTAATATAATTTCAAAAAAAATCTACTTTTTTATGCAGTGTTAAATCTTAAAATAATTGTAAAACAGCTATAAGACAATAAATATCGTATTTATCATTCTCAACATATATATATTTAACCATGTAATAGCTGTACAACTCTTCGGTATTATTTTACCAAAATAAACCAATAATTTTCGTGGTCAACACCACAAATAAGTTTTGCAATATTTACTAACTTATTTCTCTGGGTGTTTATTTAAAAGTTTTTACAAAAATACGTTATATATGTTACTTCTTATGTGCGTATATACATACATATACATTTCTATATACATTAGTACCCTGCAGCTTTTAACAGAACTGTTGTTTTGTAGAATTTTGTTTGCTATTTTGCTTTCAAAGCAAAATTACATTAAAGACTTAATGCTGTATGCAAAACACAAGCAATTAATACAGCTTACTCAAATACACCGGCTAATCAGCTGTTAAACACTTGCGGCCATATGTATAATGAAAAATTGGCATGGTGTTAGCATAAAAGTGTCATTTTTAATGTATTTTTTATCCATTCTGCTAAACTCATGTTAACTTAAAATTAAACTCTTATTATTAGCTGCTAGATATTCATTATAAATAAACTCTTTGCCAACACCCTGCTTAGCCTAATCGGTTTGCTAGTGAGCAGAAAGTTGTGTGCGATGTATAAGCTGTGGCTAAATTTTCATTATACATATGGGGGTTGCTATATAAAAATTCCAATTAATATGTTACGTATAAAAAACATGGAATTACAAAATTAAGAATAATTTAGAAATAATTGATTACATATAACAAAATACAATTTGACATCATTTAATTTCAGAGTTAATTAATAAAAAGTTAGCAGACGGACTAAGGTTTTTTTTTATGTATATAAACTATGTGCTAGAGCTTATTCAGCATTTTAGCTAGCAGCTTCTTAAACTAGTGTACAAACTGTGTTACTTTTTGTTTTGCATAAATAAGTTACTAATCAGTAAAACACTTTTGTTTTTTTTACACGCATTTGAATACCCAAATACCCAATACTAGTAAAGGGCTTAATAAAGGGTCTAACACCAGTTGGTAGGTAAGATTGGACGATTTGAATGGCTTTTACATATTTGTTAACTCTTGGTTAGTTCACATGCTGCAGGGTCATAAGTCAATCAATATATTCTAATGGATTTGTGTATATCTTGAATTTTTAAAGGTACATACATACATATGTATTTTTAAAAGTGCACACACTCTCAAGCATGTAATTTTTTTTTGTTTCATTTTATAAAAAACATTTTAATTTTTTTATTCAAACAAACATTTGTAGCAAGATACAAAACGTCTAGGTAAACACAAACTTTTAAACATTCGTATGTGGGTTTGTGCTGTAGGCATATACAAACATACATGCATTTATGTTTTTCGTATGGGGAATAAGCACCTCTCTACACTCGATGCAAAGGTATAATAAATGTTCACAACAATAACTTAATCCGTAAAATTTATTAAAAAACCTAAAATAAATGTAAAGGCATGGAAACAAATTCTACATTAATGAAAAAATAAGAATAAAGGAAAAATAATTGGAAACATATGTATGTATATGAAGTTTGTTAAATGTACATAATTTTAAAATTCATTTTACTTTTATATATTTGAACCTTAACAACTAGTAGAAGTAGTGATATATGGGCTATTCCACGCATATTTATGAATTCGTATCTTTAAACGCTTTTACGAAATTAAAAATCCTTGTTAATAACTACCGAAATTTTCTATTTTATATAATAAACCAAAGCATTTTGCTGATATTAAACTTACAACCTCTAAAGAACAACATAAGTGATTTAAAAAGTTTGTAAGTTTTTAATTTAAAAACTACACAAGTAAAAATAATATAATAACAAGTAAGAGCGCTATATTCGGCTATGACAAATCTTATATACCATTCAGTACGTTTATTTATGTATGTATCTATGTGTGTATATTAGTTTTTTTTTCAAAACAGACAAATATAATAAATTTTGGGTTTTAAAAAAATGTTTTTTTTCTTATATATCGATAACTTTTTTTTTAATTTCCCGATTGGCATGTCTTACCCACAAAAATAATCACTTTTTAGAAAAAAATATTTTTTTTGCTTTTATCTCGAAAAATTGTTTTCTTTAAAATTCCCCAAATAATAATTTTTGAGTAAAAAAAAATTAAAAATTGTAATCGTCTTTTTTGGCCTATATCTTGGTCAGTTATTATGCGCTTTCACTGGCTTTCATAGCAAACATCTCAGGAAATTTTCAAATTTTTTGATACTAATAACGCGTCGGTACAACAGCCCCCCGCTGAGAAAACTCGATTTCAACAGACGGATAGACGGACATGGCTAAAACGACTTCTCTATCTAAAAGGATTCATAATATATATACTTTGTGGGGTCGCAAATGAATATTGTAGAAATTACAAACGGAATGACAAACTTATATATACCCTTGTCACCTGTGATGAAGAGTATAATAGTATAATATAAACATTATGTAAGTAATGCAATAAACAATTTTAAAATAAAAATGTCGAATTTAGGTGAATTTAAGTAAAAGATCAATTGTGAGGAATTTATTATTTTTTTCTCAAAAATTGTTTCCTTCTTCTTGATGTAAGTATATTCATAATTCATAATCATAATTCTTAAACAAGCTTTTAAATAACATTAAATGCAAATTTTCTAGGTCACCCTTTTTTATACCCTTCACACACACACATGTGTTAAG
>NDXZ01026415.1:0-10674 GCA_003055125.1 Paykullia maculata | reverse complement strand
AGGAGGGACACTGTTGCCCTCAGATGAAGTGATCGGAATTTAAATATACTCTTTTTTGAGAACTAGAGTTTAGTCTGGCTTTGGCTGGACTATTAATTAATATATATATTTAAGATTTGAAAACTTATTGTTAGTTCATGAAATGAAGATACAATAACAAAATTATGTTAATAAAAAAAAAATTGTTTTTGTTTTTAAATTTAATTGCACAACACTCAGAAAGTATAAATAACTTTGAAATAGGATTTGCTTTAAAGTTTATAAGAATTAACTAAAGGAAGCAAAAAACCTCATATATATTGTGTGACAGTTAATCGCTCGTGATAGCAAATGATCTTGTGGCATTGTGCAACCAGGCTACACAAGTAAACATGGTTACTTGGGAGTAGCTGAAATGAGCAGACTGAATTTCTTTTTAAGTTATGAGCCTATAGCTTTCCGCAAAATCAATTTGCAGAACATCTTCATCTTTTTTAACAGATATTGCTTTTTTTCTTAATAAGAGGATTAATGGCAATAACAGGTAGACTTTCTAGACATACATATGTATATGCAGTGTCATAAAGTAACAAATAAAATAATAAACATGAAAACAAGGAGGATCGTAATTGGTTTTTATGATTGCTGACCATACGTTGGGGTTTTTTAATGTTCTAGAACATATGGAGTTTCAATGAAAATTTATTGTTTTATGATCGTTATTATTTTTTTTATTTCAAACTTTCTGATAGCTATAGAAAGGCGCAATAAAACGGCACCTGGGTTTGATTTCAATTATCAATGAATATTTAGGGTTTTATAACAGCGTCCACCACAAGAGTTACTCAGCTTACGAAGTTTTTCGGGTATTTATTTATTCTCTTCATGAATTTTATAACCAAACTTTACTACCACACACTCTTTTTTGCTTTGTATAAATGTAATGTGGCAAAACGTATAAAGAGAAAATATCAACAGTTTAAATTTTATTTATTGACAAAATATTTATAAAAAGAAAACATATACAGAAATACACAACTGTAGAATTATAAATTTAATAAAATATATGTATACCTTAATACTTAAAAATTTGTTATGATAATTAGGGAAAGTTAATATATAAATAATAAATACAAGTGTTAATTACATATATACATATGTGTACATACATATATGGGTCATTTCACGTCAAGTGGGCCAACTTTTGAAATCGATGTCTTCCGATCGGGATGAAATTCGCACATAGTTAGTCTTATTAGATAGTAGCCTAGACGCAATTTTTCAAAAAGATCGATCATGAACTCTCTGAGCTAGAGTGGGTCAAAATTTGACCTTTTGGCCAACCAGGTGTTTTTTCTCATCCATGTAACTTATTACCTATTGATTTTAGCAAAATTTGTCCCAAATAGTTTAGATAGGTATTTCTTCAATGGTTCCAAAAAAATTTGTTTTAGAAATAAAAATTTGTTTTTAACTTTTTTTGCAAAATACAATTTTTTTTAATTTATTTTTTTTTTTTTAAATAAGCAATTTTTTTTTTTTGCTCAAAAGAAAGCTTAGAACTTTTCCTTTAAGGCCTTTGTGGTCGCTTAGTGGGATAACTATGAAAAAAAATATTTTATAACTCAAGACAAGGATTTTTCAATTTTTACCATATGCACTATTTTGAATTTTTCCTTTTTGTGTGCGAGTGTTTTTAAAACCTTGAAAATAAAACTTATACTGAGAAACTAGACAAATGAACTTTTCCGACTGTAGGTAACATACCTAACTAAAATTTCATACCCCCGATAGTGTAATACCAACAATATGTTAGCCTCAGGAATAAAATCATTTTTTTGCTATAGAAATGTTGAAAAATTAAAAAAAAATTATTTGTAATAATTAAATTAATGTATAATAAAAATAAAAAGATAAAGAATTAAATAAAATAAAATCTTAATCACATTAGATCTATTTATATCATAAATATTTTTACACTTATTTATTGTCGCTAACGAAGTGTTTAAGTTTTGTAAATTTTCAAATACCCAGTCTTTCATCCTCCTTATTTATCGCCTTTATTTGCTGCTGGTTTCTTTTTTGGCTTTGGAAAGAAATCGCGAGTCTTCCATCGACAAGCGTTATAAAAGCATGGTATTGAGATTCTTACCGCAGTATCTCATTTGCTCTTCAGTGTTTTAATTTTTCCTCATTACCCTCTTTTCTACTAAAACTATTTCTTTACAATAATTCTTTGTCCAATGGAATAAAGCAGTTGCATCTAAGATGCAATCTTGATGAGAGCTCTGGAGGCTGTACTTTGCTGCATTTGAGGTTAACTCCAATACTATCACATGCGCCTTTACCATGAGCAGTAGGACACTCATTCTTTGAACTTATACCTTCTACTGAAAAGTTAGAATAAACATCATCAGAAACAGTACTGTCATCATTCTCAGAATTACTTCTGTCTACATTTGGAATAACTTCAACGCAAGGCTCATTTCTATTCAAATCCGGTAATTCTTTCCTGCATGATCCACAAAATTGCAGCCGTTTGGACAGTGTAGGGAATTTTTTAATAAGCCGTCGAAAATACTTCGCATATCTGATGATCTTCTTTTTGTTAAAGAGATTAAAACAAAAAGAAGCATAAGTTTCATTTCCAAGCTTAGCCTTTTTAGGAGCCGTATTATGAAAATTAGTTATGAATGTAAGTTATTATGTAAATAACACGCGTCTAAACGTTAACGCTGTTTCTTAAACTGATTTCCGAACGTCTTCAGAATGACAATTACAATTTTTTAAAACACAATCCTTTACTTTGCTTGTTTACGACTACACGACGCACATGGGAGTATTTTGCCAATCTAGCCGGACATCACTTTTTTCGAGCTTATATTGTTTCTCAAAAGTTATTGAGTGCTCCTAGATCGGATTAAGGGGAAAAAAGTTTTCTCAAGAAGAACTAATCCTATCTCTGAAAAATTATACTTTTTTTAAGTTTTCCTATACTTTTGCTTAGCAAAAGCATCTTTTATCGTCAGCATAAGTTTATTCGTTAAGGGAGGTATCCCCCTGATAACACAGTGTTTTAACAGTGTTCAAAAACGACAAATCTCAAGCAAAAGTCTTGAAAATTCACTAAACGATGCAAAATTTTGTTGTCTGTCGAGCTGCGTACTTAAATTTTTACATTTCTTAAATTTCACTTTTGACCAAATGTCCGGCTAGATTGGCAAAATACCCCTAGTGCGACGCCAATGCATAAAAAAAATTTACCTGCTTTGAATGCTGACAAAAACATCTTTCTTTTTGTTATAATTATATATTAATGGGTCTGGCCAGACCCACAATACATTTACAGGATTTTATATAGATAACATTATTATATTTGATATTATTATGTTACAGAAGCTATATTTAACATATATACTTATTTATTATAAATCGTAAAAAATTAGGCTGATTATTAAATAAAACAAAAATTGCGTTTTGTTTGCACCGTTATGTTCTTTATTCGCAAGTAAAGCTTATAAAATCAAATACTACATTTGTACTAAAGTTCTGAATAGTTTAAACAAGTATAATATGCTTTGAATGTTTCAAAAGTTCATTGTTAATCGTTTAGTTTTACAAATATGGTAGGTACTCTACCTGCTTACCAGTTGCAATAGTTAATGCAAATTTATTGTTTTATGACCTCTTCTCATTTCATATAATTCAAGTTTATTGATAGTTTCGGGACAGTCGTTGATGGTTTTATTCCACTGTCCTAAAAATTTAATTTTACAACATTTCTATAGCAAATAAATGATTTTATTCCTGAGGCTAACATATTGTTGGTATTACAGTATCGGAGGTAT
Source organism: Paykullia maculata (assembly GCA_003055125.1). Taxonomy (NCBI): domain Eukaryota; kingdom Metazoa; phylum Arthropoda; class Insecta; order Diptera; family Rhinophoridae; genus Paykullia; species Paykullia maculata. The sequence continues at coordinate 6,847 of NDXZ01026415.1, read as the reverse complement.
GAAGTTTTAGTTAGGTATGTGTAACATACCGTCGGAAAGGTTCATTTGTCTAGTTTCTCAGTATAAGTTTTATTTTCAAGGTTTTAAAAACACCCGCACACAAATAGGAAAAATTCAAAATAGCGCATATGGTATTTACAAAATATTTTTTTTCATAGATTTCCCACTCGCATACCACCAAAGGTCTTAAAGGAAAAGTTTTAAGCTTTCTTTTGAGCAAAAAAAAAAACACGACCCATTTTGAAAAAAAAATTATATTTTGCAAAAAAATTTTAAAAAAATTTTGTTTTTAAAAGATTGAAAAAATACATATCTAAACTATTTGGGACAAGTTTTGCTAAAGTCAATAGGTAATAAGTTACATGGATGAGATAAAACACCTGGTTGGCCAAAAGGTCAAATTTTGACCCCCTCTAACTCAGAGAGTTCTTGACTGATTTTGTTGAAAAATTGTGTCTAAGCTACTATCTAATAGTACTAACTATGGTGCAAATTTCATCTTGATCGAAAGACAACGATTTCAAAAGTTGGTCCACTTGACGTGAAATGACCCATATATATTAATATTATACCGGTATTTTTAACTCTATATATGTATATATTGACCGATATAAATTTTATCGATATTTTTTTGCATTCGCCCCCCTGTACACATATATATACATGTATTCACAGTATGTACACACATTTTGTATACATACATATATACAGCAAAGCTTAATTACATTTTTTAGTTTATTTATAAATACGATTGCCAATCAGGATTATTTCCCGAAGTTTAAAAAAAAGCATACAAGAAAAGTCATAGATTTTATTTAATAAAAACCTGTATTTAATTTCTGCATTTGATAGCCTTATTCGTTTACAATTTCACTTCTAATATATAAAAATATCTATTTTGATTTAAAAGAAGCCAGAGATTTTCTAAGCTGTAGAGTTCCCGATTAGCATCCATAGTATATATGTACATATCTTCAATAAGTTAATTTATGTTACTAAAAAAATTTTTTAAATTTAAAGAAAACTTAAAAATAATATTGGAGACAGCTTAGAAACAACTCACAGCATTAAAATAACAACGCCAATATGAATTTGCAGTCAGTCCTCCCCCAACGCCAACAACACCACCAATACTACCGCCGACACCGATATCACCACCATTGTAACCATTCAAGAGACCTCTACTTAATGCCGATGAAGATGATGCATCTAATAATGATGAAACACCATCTCTGCCCATGTTTTCACCCAAATCCAAGCCCATGTTCGCTCTTCTCTGAAGGCTCTGTGCCATTAACTGAAATTTTCTTACTCATGTCCAAAAATCTCTCAAATCAACTTAAGGTTTAATAATCCAACTTACAGTTTCGCCAGTAGCTCGGTTTATTGAATTGAGGTCTTTGAAATCATAGTCCATCATAACACTTGGATCGTCATCGCTGTACATGTCAAGATATGGAGAATCTGTATATAGACATACACATACAAAAGAAAACATTTTTTGTTATAAATAGTGCAACAAAAATAATAAAATTTTGAATTCGCATCACCTTTATTATCTTGTATATTATTATATTTATGTTTGTTTTGGTTACGATCATTGACTTCAGTTGGAATATTTCTATTAGAGTTCTTGTTGTTATAAAATTCACTTAATCTTGAACTTCCACTATGTTCTTTTTCTAGGGCATGATGAAGGGCCACCATTATGCGATCGAGAAGAAGAGCTGCTCTCTTCGGTACAACCATCTGCAAATAAATCAACAATTAAGTCAAACTATCTTTAGATGTCAGCATCAATTTGTCAGCGATCGTAGTCAAACGTGTTTTTACTACAATCCCATAATTGATTTTTGTTCTAAAAAAGACATATACATATGTACATATTAAAAGCAAACTGTTAAAGAATATCGAACAATAAAAAAAACCCTGGATATTTAAAAGCTAAATTTTGTACACTCATGCCCAAATTTACTTTTTGTTTACTAAAATAATAACTGTTGTTTAATTAATATGGGCTTTTGATGCCTTAACTAATGGCAAACTAACACCCAAACCTAAACAAAAGCGAAAAGCATTTTTTAACTGTCAAAAATCCTCATGCCCATACATATTATATGAAGCAAACCGAAATACCGCTGTGGTAACGCACGACGGTTGGATAATTCAATTTTGAGAACGCGTTTAGAAGGGAAGTTGGCTGCAGCAAACAAAAACAAATAACATACATACATATTCCGAACCTCTTTCTACCTTGCAGTGTAGAGGTTTTTGCAAAGACTTCGCGATTTTGTCCTATCCTGAGCCGCTGTTTTGGCTGTTCTAGGCTTGATTCCCCGTTCTGTTAAAATGTTGTTAATTGAGTCAAGCCAGGTTTTTCGTTTTCTTCCTCTGCTTCTTGTGCCAGTCGGTCTTGCTTCCGAAACTCTTTTTGGCAGGCGGGCGTCTGACATTCTGGATACATGTCCAAACCATCTTAGCTTGTTGCGTTCGATCTTATTTTTTAACGGCTCTGTTGCTAAATTTGCCCGTATAGTATCGCTTCGTATTCTGTCCCGTCGCTACACGGCGTAAGTATTTCATTTCAGGCGCCTGAATTCTATTGTGGTTCTTTGTCGTAAGAGCCCATGATTCACATCCATAAATGAGAGTTGGTACGTATGTGAAGTTATAGACCGCAAGCTTGGTACTCCGTTTCACTTCCCTTTTACCAATGAAATTTTTGTTAAGCGAAAAATATAGACTGACAGTAGCTGAAATTCTGCTATTTAAGTCCTTGTCAGTTTTTCCATCTTCATTTATGATAACTCCTAAATAACAGAAGTGTTCTACTTGCTTTAGGGGTTCAGATCCTATGTATATTTGGTGCTGGATTTTATCGCTACTTATAATCATAGTTTCCATTTTTCTCGTGTTTATACGGAGGTCTTTTCTGGACATTTCATCTACGAAGATATTTAGATTACGTTGTAGAGATTCAGCGGAGTTTGCTACTATTGTTACGTCATCTGCGTATGCTAACATTGAAACTTTCACCGGTTGCATGTTCCAATTTCCAATCACTTCCTTACACTTTTTTATTATATCATCCATCAGAAAGATACGGGCTCAGAACATCGCCTTGTAGAACACCTTGAGTTATAATGAATTCCTCGGAGGAAGCATTCCCTGTTCTTACATAATTTCGGAATATTACGTAAAAACTTTGTATCCTTCTAATAAGATTTTTGTCAACGTTCCTTCTTTGAAATACATACCAGATTTCTTGCCATTTTATTGAATCGAAAGCCTTCTCAAGATCTATAAAATAACAATGAGTCCTCTTGTTAAATTCAATGGTCTTTCCAGCTATCTGGCTCATTGTAAATATTAGATTATGGAGTGACATATTGAACAGACACTAATGTTTGCATCTTAGTATATGATTTAGCGACCAGCGCATTGACTTGACTTGTCCATGTTAAATTACTATTAAATACAATTCCAAGATTTTTTGCAGTACTAACTATTTCAATTTTCTCTTTGTCAATGACAATATCATCACATATAGATAGCTGTACTGATTTCGTACTAATCACCAGACATTTGGATTTTCTAGGATTTAAACATAGCCGATTTGCAGATGCCTACTTAAAGATGTTATCCAAATCGTAGTTAAGTTTGGTAATGTTTTCCGAAATTGACTAAGTTGAACTGCTAAGCCACAACTGCACATCATCGGCATACATATGAATATTGCAGTAGGAGAAATTTCCCGGCAAATCATTGGCATAAATTGAAATGAGCAGTGGCCCTAAAATCGATCCCCTTTAGGTACACCTCTTTTCAGTTCAATAGAATTAGATACTCTACTATAAGCATATACCGATTGTATGCGTTCAGTGAGATATGAGAAAATAAGTCGTGCTGCTGACGAAGAGAAATTAAAAAAGTGTCTGAGTTTGTCGTGTAAAATTTTTTTTATTTTCCCGTCATCCAAATCGCGCCTGATACTTTCTGCAACATTGACCAAGGCAGTCACACAACATGATGTGGTCGGAAACCCAATTGTTTATTAGACAACATATTATTAACTTAAAGATGAGCACTTAATTGCCAGTGCAGGATTTTCTCAAAAGCTTTTGAAAGGTAGCTTAAAATGGCAATAGGGCGATATTCATCATTCGATTTGGGAAGTGGAATTATTTTAGCGAGCTTCCACTTAGCAGGAAAACACCTCGTGGTAATAATGGTGTTAAAAAAGTGAGTAATATATGGTAAAAGAGAAGGCAACATAAGTTTTATGAACCTAGGATGCATATTATTAAACCCTATTGCGTTTGACTTTATTTTATCAAGCTGACTGACACATGAAAAACTGAACATTCTTAGCCCAGGGGTATTAGAATTATTCCCAGCTAAAACTCTGTTACATACTGCTGTATCATCCATTGCGGGCGTGTTATTAGCAAATCATTATTAAGGTTATCAATTTCAATGAAGCAGTCTATATCCATTTTACTTTTACCAATTCCAATGTCCCTAATAGTCCGCTAAGTGCGTCTTGATTCAAGAGCGGAACCAAATCTGCTGGAAAAATAATCAGATTTAGCAGTCTTTATCATTCTATTTGTTGTTTTCCTAGCAAAACAGAAAAAATGCCAATAAATCTGGTGTTCGGAAACGCTTCCACCGTGAATACGCCAAATCTCTACGTTCAATAGACTCTTGTATATTTGAGTTAAACCATGGTTTTCCTGCTGCAGTAACATATCTAGTTTTCACAGGCACTGAATCATCATAAAGCCTATGTAAATTTTGCTCAAGAAACAAAAGCTGTTGATCTACATGAGTCATGTTCAAAATACTACCCCAATTTACCTGTAGGAAGCCCCTATTAAGAATATCATAATTCAACCCCTTAAAATCACGAAAGGTATAAGATTGATTCTTGTGTTCAAGCTGAAAGTCGTAAGCTGCAAATATTATAACATGTTTGGAAAAACATGGAGCAGAGAACTGATCATACAGTAGTATTTTTGAAGTGTCACCGACAAAAATAAGATTCAAAAGAGTGCTTTTATTCTCCGTAAAATGAGTAGTTTGTCGGTATAAAACCAATTGAACCCATTTCCCCTTTAAACGTAACCTCACTGAGCAAATTAGAATTAAAATCTCCGGCAATTAGCACATCGCCGTACCGCATGGCATGAGTTTCAGCACTAACTATGAAGTTGCCATAATCAACCGTGCTATTTGGCCTATACGCACAACCTAGCAACATTCTCATACCAAATGAAGAAATTTCAATAAAAATATGCTCACTCCTATCGTTAGCACCATTCCTGCTACAGAGCCTACAGATTATGTAGTTCTTGACATATAGTATGGCAACTCCTCACCCTCTACCAACCAGTCTGTGGGATCTAAATATCTTATAGCCCGATAATGACACAAACCCGTTGTTAATTGACTTATCTAACCATGTCTCCGACACACAAACAATATCAATATTAGAATTCTCAAAAATGCATTTAGGTGGCATATTTGAAGGCCTTTTTTTTGTTTGGACAAAATATTCAATATAACATTCGTTACGTAGTTGGAACTCTCTGCAGACATTTCACTACTCATTAAGATAATTAATTAAATTAAAATAGAACAAATATTGAACCATACACGCAATGAACTAAACAAAGAAACGTAAAAATAAATTTGGGACCGAGAATATTTGTAAAGATGAGTTTTTTGTATGACAGTGTGGCATCCAATCACACATTTTGTTGCGATTTTCTCATGTAGAATAGAATCCTATCAGATTTTTATTTGACATAATCGCACAACATTGTAGGATAGTCAGTCATGGCCTTAAAGCCCTTATGTCACTACATTTTTCTTGCATTGTTCAAGTTTTTGTGAGCAGTGCAAATATAATATAAAAGCAAAATATGCTAGGTGTAAAGAGTTCAGATATATAAACATAAATAGCAAATTGACAAAAATTTTACTCAAGCTATCGATAAAAAATTAAGTTCTGTAAAAAAAAATGTAAAACTGCTTAACTTAAAATTGACATTTCAGGCTTGAAACACTAAGTGGTGCTAAATCACCAGTTTATGGGCAAATACCGCGATTTATTACGCCTATTTGTTGCTTTGTAGCGTTTTATCGTAAACAAAAAGTTGGCAACATTTAAATAGAAAACAACAAACGAATTAAAACATAGCATTTTTGTTTATGTTTTTTATAGTTTGTTCTTTCTAACATTTACTGTTTCTTTCTATCAATTTTATACCAATTCAATGAAATAAAAATGTATGACACATAAGGGCTTAAGCCAGACCAAATGTTTTTGTTAATTCTTCCATTCTATATTAAACATTTTGTTCAGTGTTGTCTAGTAAAAAGAGAAATAAAAATACCAAGTATTTCTTATGCTCTTTGAATAGTGTTGTCATATTACATTTTCAAAAATCTTTTAGTTTCTGAAAAAAAAACTTTTTTCTTTAAATCATTTAACAAACCTCTTAAACTGCATGTGTTTCTAGCTTTATTTATTAAAAAATCCTAACATAAATTATATATGCACGTATAAATATGCATTAAATATACATATATTTATGTGTATATACATATGTATGTATATAAAAAATTAATTTATCACTCAATTTGTTTAATATTATATATGAAACTGCTTAGCATACTTATGTATAACGAACACAAGAATGATAGAAACTTGTCTTGCGCTTCTTCCTCTCTGTTTATTAAAAATATCTCTTTTAAATTTGACGTCACACACGGCAGAAAAATATAGAAGATTTGTTTAAAAAAGTAAAAGAAAAGGGATAACAGATTTTTATTTATCATG
>NDXZ01026399.1:6287-26100 GCA_003055125.1 Paykullia maculata | reverse complement strand
TTCTTTACTTTTATTGAAATATATTTTTATGTATGTGTATTTTTTATTTTCTTAACTAACATTAAATATAAATCAAAAACCAAAAATATAAAAAAAACTTCCTTTCAGAAAAAGTGGTCGTGCTATACTTCGTTACCAATGTTGTTGTGAATTAGCTGAAATTCATTACACACACTCGGTAGGCCTATTAGAATTATTCAAAAAAAAAAAATTAAATATATACACAAGATATATAAAATAAGCAGAATTAATACGTTTGACAAAGAGCTGCTTAATAAAAAACTATTTGCCAGAGTTTATACTCGTAGATAAAACATACAAAAATATATGAAAATGCTCTTAGTTTTCATACTTACATATATAAAAGGCACAGTGGGCTTAGTAAAATTAGAATTTTCAAAACAGTGGTAATTAAAATTAACTAAAAATGTCATGCTTTACATATAGAAAATTAAGTAAAAACAAAATATTTTTGTTAATTTTTATAAATAATAAACCTTTATATTCCTAAAACAAATTAAATAAAGTAATTCAAGTCGCCAATATTGCAAAAAGTGAACTTTGTTATGCAAACGCAATAACAACATTAAAAATAATTTCACATTTTTTTGTTTTCTTTGTTAGGTCTTTAACCCTTATCTTAGCAACATGTAGCTATAAGACACATCTTAGTGTAAGATTGAAGAATATAAAAAGGTCCATATACGTAAAGTCTATTAGGACCAAAGTGCACAACTATCATTTTACATCAATTTTGCATAAAAAAAAACAATATAAAATAACTAACTGTTACATTATTATCCTTTTGAATGGTGTCAATTACATATATGTAGGTTCTATGGCTGCTCGTATGATCATGCTAAAATTAATTGATCATTCAAGTGGTTGTATAATCTGACCGAGCTTATTAAAGCAAAAGTTTTCAATCAGTTAACATATACAGTATAACCTCTCTAATCCGGACAGATTTGGTTTAGCTACTGTCCGGATTAGTTGTTCGTCCGGACTACAGTTAAACAAAATACATTCATAAGTATGTCTACCCACTAAACAATTTTTGCTGACATGTCTGATGTCAGACTTTTCTTAATTATTTCTGAAGCTTTACCAGAACTTACCCGGATTGTCTCAATATCCCATAGCCATTTCAAAGAATAATCGGCATTTTTCTTGATGGACTTTTCTGCACATACTCTGATATATTTGGCGATTATTATTAGACTAATCTGCACATTGTCGAAAGGACATTTTTTTCCTTACGATAATTTTTCAACTTGTCTGCACATTGTCGGAGTACATTTTTTTTTTTGTTATTCTTTAGACATATAACAGAATATTCTGCACATTTTCTAAAGCCAAACAGGTTTTGGCGTACAAAATTTGTCCGACAATTCTGAACAAAATCTAAAGGAAATGTTTGTTTTTGTTTTAGATAATAAAAAAAAGCAATAACAAATACCAGAATATTTTTTTGTTGCGTGTTATAATCGAGATTTTTTTTTTGGAAGGGATTTTGTTTTTAGTTTTTAAAGACATAATTAACTGTAAATAATTTTTTCGCACTCTTTTTTTGAAATATTCTGACCAAAGTCTGATTTTTTATACGATTTCTTTCCGATATTTATCGAATATGTCTAAAATTCCTTTAGAATTTCCCTAGAATTTTATTCCGGAATTCGTAAAAAATTCCGTCCAACGAATCTGCAAAGTTTCTCGAATTTTCTTAGACAAATAGTTCCGAATTCTTGTCAACCACTTATACAAATTTCGGTACATTTTCGTACAGACATCGGATACGAAATCGAAAACTAGTGCAGACTTTCGGTACGAATTCTGACCGACATCGGCAAAAATAGTTTAGTGGGAATAGTTTTTTATTACGGAAAAGAAAAATAAATACACATAAGAATCATTTGTAATTAAATAATTTACACAAAACATAAAGAAACATACTGAAAGTGACCAAAAATATTTATTTTGAAAAATAAGAATTTATTTTTGTTTGAATACACATATCTTTATGTAATTTGTCCGCTCTATTTTTTAATTCTTTTGAAAACAAAATATCCTTTTTTGTCGCTTTGGTTCGTTCAGTCCATATTTACGTCTTTACTTAAATATTTTACACCTTCTTCATTTCTTGCTCATACACAAATACTTATTTTGTCTAGCGTGAAAATAATAAAAAAAAAATTACGGAGAAAAAAGAACACTTGTCCAGACTATAGAGGAACAATTTCTAAACTGTCTGAAATATTTTAATGTCCAGATTTCTGGATAGACCGAATTAACGAGTGTCCGGATTAGGGAGGTTGTACTGTATAACTCTGAATAATTGATAATGACTTAATTATACATAATTTAAATTTTTTTTATAACATATTTGTTTATTTTTTAAATATTTTGTTCTGAATAGAACCAATAAGCCCTTTTAATCTCAATTTATATATTTTATATCGAACTTACAATCTAATTTTCAAACCAAAATATTAATTAAAAATAACCTTGCAGTGAATTTTCTAATGATGCCACGCAACGGAGTGGCAAAATATTGAAAAGAAAAATTAAAACTATTTTTAATAAATTTGTAAAAATAATATTAAAAAGGTTAAAAAAGGTTTATAGAAAATTTTTAACAAATAGATAAATAAGTAACTTTATTAAATTTTGCATATTTTAATTTCATTCGAATTAAAGGAATATCTTAATTTAATATTTAAATTTCGATCATTAGTATCACATTTGTTTTACGTAACCCACTGTGCTAAGTATAAGGCAATAAATGTTGTGCAGCAATTAAAGCATTTAACAGATTTGCTTTGTTTTTAATCAACAAAAAAGATTTTTTACTGAATTGTTATTTTGTTTTTAAGGAACATTTTAAGTTGGTTTTATGTTGTTTCTAAATCGCTTTTGCTGTTCCACTCTTTTTCTCTTTACCAAATAAAAAAAAAAAATAGTTAATAAATATCAGTGTTGCCAGCAGTAAAAAATTTAAGAAGTCTTAACCAAATCTAATAGCAGAACAACTACATCAAAATTAGGCTACAAAAAAGTTAATACTTTTTCTTTTCATTTTACAGTTGCTAATTCTTTGTTAAAAAAAATATTTTTATTAAAAAAAATTTCTAATGTGTTTTTGCAATAAAAATATAGGTTTTTACTCGTATTGGGAAATTTATATTTATTGCTTAACGTAAGGCAAAAACTGAAAACTGTTATCCTTTAAAAATTGCAAAATGCATTATATTTTAAACCTTAATTTTTTTTTTTTTTTTGATTATTTTCACTGATTAAATATAAAAAAAAACCAACACTTAAGTTTTGTAACCTGGCAACACTGATAAATATTTATTATAAACTTTTGCTCTCTTCAGAAAGAAATCAACAAATATAAATTAAACTTTTATAACAAAAACGTTTGATAGATATTTGTTTCTGTTTCCGTTTTGTCTTTGCCATTAAAGGCAAAACAAATTAATTAATCGACCTCTCTCTGTCTCTTTTATCTCTCCTGTCTCTAACTGATTCTCTTAAGAGTTTGTAAATTATATTTTGTATAGTTTGCTGTTGTTTGGAGCAGTGTTTTTAAAACATGTATACAAATTTTGACTGATAAATGGATTTATTGATTGACAAATAACCATTAAGTTGTATTATCGATGTTGTGCTTGAATTAAATAATCAAAGAAGTTCTATTAATCGTTTGAATTATTTTTAAATGTTACACCCACCTTCATATGTACATATGTACATACATACATAATGTGTTGTTTTTATTTTTATTTAATAAATTAATATTAATGTTTTAGTTTTGATTTTTTGTTAAGTTTTTTATATTTTCTCACCTTCAATGCGATTGTAGTTGTAGTTTCATAATATTTTAATATAAAAAAAAGTTATGTTGTTGTTGGTTTTCTTCACACATAGTTATTGCATTTTTCTGAAGACGAAACCAATAGTTGTTTACAGCATATTTTTTATAAACAACTGAATATACATTTAAAAAAAAAACAAATATTTTACTTTATTTTTTTAATTATTACTGTTATATTGTACATTAAACACACCTGCTTTCCTTGGTAAATGAAACTTGAGCACCTTTAAACGCATGTTGTTTAACAATCGAAGGTTTTTTTTTCCAATTAGGAATAGGATTTTTATTTTAGTAATTTAATTTATTTTATATATATACATATTATTATCATTAGGGCTAAAAAAATTTTGTAAAAAAATACCCTTAATAACTAGTTTTAGATGAAAGTACAAAAAGATAATACGATTAATCACTCCCATTGTTGACTTCCCAGCAAAAGTTATAACAATAATCTTAAGAGAAAATAAGGTACGATAATTTTTTTAATTTTTCATATTGAACAAATGACCAGAGATCTGTCACAATATGGTATACAGAAACTACAGTTCCTACTAAGTGGATCTAAGAAGGTAACTGCAACCAAAGAGTATAAAGTATACTTTATATTATTTGTTGCAACTGACCTTTTTTTCGCCATATCTTTTAGCTGTCAAATTTTTAATAAAATCCACAATGCAAACAACTATGTACAGGTGGCAAGGTTATTATAGGTTTGTGATTCCGTTTATAATTTCAACAATTTTCATTTGATACTTAACATTACTTACTAGTTTGATAGCAAAAACCCAAAATCCAATCAATATTATTATTATTTCTTAAATAGGAATTACATGTTCATGTGGCGGCATTATAAAATTTTTCTGTCTTCATTTTTAAACGTGGTACAGTGAAAGAAAAAAATTTTAAACATAACTTTTATACTTTATTTTGCGGATAATATATGTACATACTTATATATTCTGGATCTTTATAGATGGGGAAGTCAATGTAGAAATGTCTGTCTGTTCGTGTATCTGTTAAAATCAACTTTTGTAGCTGCCATAGGTCACCCAGAACTGTATGTGGTGTCAAAGTAAGTTTTGGAAATATGTGTTTAAAAAAAAAATATAATTTTTAAAACTGGCATATCCATTAATAACCGGCTGAGATATAACCTACGGACATATTTGTAATCACCCCTATCGTGAATAAAATGTAAAATTTTGTTCCCATAAAATTTTGCTCCCAAATGATATATTTTGTTCCCTAGACAAAACAAAGTGAACAAACTAATATAAAAAAGGGAACATATTTCAAGGGAATAATTATTCACGATTTCAATTTTGGGAAAGGGGAAAAAATTTGAGGGAAAATTTATTCACGATAGGGGTGAATATATGTGTGTAGGACATGCCTTTCATACGAGAGTACTGATAGACATAATATAAAACAAAGTAAAAACACTTTCCTGATCTATGCTGTGTAATGGGGTTTTATTAAAAACTTGCAAAGCGCCCCGGCTTTGCACGGAAGTTATTTTATAATAAAAGAAATTAGAAATACGTTTTGCGGAAATAGTCAGTAGCCAAGGTAACATAGAAAAAACACAATGTGAATAGGAGGAAATGTTTATATAAAGAAATCTTTTTAGCGAATTCGTTCATAAATTCTAAGATATCCGACTACCAAAATCTCAATTTATGTATTTTCTTTTCATGGGCGGTGCCCCCCACTCCGATCAAGGCATTTTTTGCTTGAATAAGCAAAGTTATATTATAGTTAATGGTACAAAGTTTTGATACAGATCTCAATATATTTAAAGTAATTTATTTGAGTTGTATAGTAGGTGCCACGCCCCTTATATGTTTTTGTCGGTTTTTGCTTACATGCGCCTACAGATATCAAAGAGAGTTATGCTAAGTTTAAGATAACAGGTTTTTCTTTGCATGGATATTGCCGCACCCCCTGCTCAGATCTTGCCAACTTATGGGCCGAATATGGAAAATGGCAGTAAAATTAAGCGTATCGAATAAGAAAAATTATATTATAGTTAATCGTTCAAAAGTTAATCCTACAAGATTTTAAGACCATTGATATAACAATTCTTAAGATATGCCATTAAATGTATTTGAGCTGTAGTGGCGGTACCACACCTCCTGATCCGATCCTAACAATTTTTGGGTTAAATAAGGAAAATGGTAAAAGACAGAATCGTTATCACGTTTGGTTCGTGAGATATTGAGCCAAACAAAAAAATTCTTTAGGTGTGCTATTCAAGTGGCGAGGAGTGTCTTATGATATTGCTGTCGTGTTCATTATAATTAAGTAAAGGTGGATTCACTCATTGTGTCAAGCCAAAATTTTTGTCCGGACAATTTATTTTTATATTGAGTTTGACGCCTCTCTTTTTTAAGAGAGACAAATAGTTTTTTCCGAACAACTCTCAGTTTGAATTGGTTTAATTTTAATTTTTGTCCAGACAAAATTGAACTGAGTTTAAATTTTTTCATACGAAGTTCACTTTATATGCCAAATCGGGTAGCAAAATATAAAATAAATTCGAATGTAATATGCCGTGTTTACGTATGTATGTATGAATTTCATGTGGTAGCTTTGATGATTTTCCGGACAAATTTTCAAAATGAGATAATCGTGCTTCAGAAAACTTTAATTAAAAAAAATGTTGTCCTGACGAACATTTTGTCCGAAACAAGTGGGCGAATCCACCTTAAGAGTAAGACTATGCGACAGTGATTTTACCCAACAGCATTTTTCTGGTCGTGTAGTTGTTTAGCCACAGTCGCCTATGTCTTTGATGATCAACAGTGCTTTTTAATTTTTATATTTATTTTTATTTCTTTTAAAAACTCTGCTTTAAGCTTATGGAACAGTGCAAATTGCCCTTAAGTAAAGAGCGAAATTTATTTTCAGACAGTGTTAAATGTAAAGCATAAGTGAATTGATCTTTTATATATATTTTTTATATTTCTTCCCTGGTTTTATACACTTTTCGTAGTTTCAAACATTGTTAAATCATATTGATTTTAGTCACTTTGTATGAAAATAAGTTTCTTTCATACAGAACAATAAGGAAAATTGCGTTAGTTTTTCGAAAAAACATAATTAAAGCAACCAACCCCTTTTTCTGAATATTTAATTAAAAATAACAATTTCAAAATTATAATTTTGCATGTGTTTTCTTTTTTTGTTGTTTATTATAAAATCAATTTAAACAAATTGTAAAATTAACAATGCGCTTAAAAAATATTTTATAAAATGGAAAATATTTAAAAGAAATCAATCAACTACTTAAAAAAAACAATTTTTTTGTTGTTGTTGTTGTTACATGCTTTCAAAACAAACAATTGTAAAAAACGAATTTCGATATTTCCATTATATTTACAGAAATATCATCCTATTGGGTCACAACGCGAGGTGAGTTTCTGCAAAAATAGCAAATAACAAAACATTTATGTTTTTTTTTTTTTTTTTTTTTNNTTTTTTTTTTTTTTTTTTTTGTTTTGTTTTAATATAACAAACAACAGTTTAGGATTGTTTAATTAAGTTTTTATAATTATGTTTAGGTTTTAATGTATAATTTATTTTGGCAGAATTTTTAGGTTTGTTTTTAGTTTTAATTGTTTCTTTATGTCAATGAAATTGAGTTTGCAAACAAATCAAATTAAGAAAAGCAATTTTTGGTTTGTGTTTGTACTTTGTCTGAAAATAAATTTTTCAAAAGTTAATTTCTTTTTATTTGAAAATTTTAATTTAATTCTATTGCGGCCAAAGAATATAAAAAAAACAAAAAGAAGAGTGTCATTGTTGTTGTTATTGCAAAGTTTTTTTTCTATCTTATTTTAGAATTAAGTTTGAAATCTTTTTGTTTTTAAATAGTTTCTCAAAAAAAAAAAACATAATCGATTTTTCTTTTTTTTAACTTTAATAAATGTTAAATAATATGTTTCATTTTATATTTACATATATTATTTTATTTTTCTGGAATTGTAATGCTTTCTTTTTAAATCCAAAAAGTTAACATGTTTAAACAAAGTTTTTTAAAACATTTCTTTATATGTGTTTGTGTGTATTGTGTTCTCTCTACTTTAACTTTTTTACAAAACTTATTTCCATCCAAAACAAATAATAAAAATAATATAAAACAAAATAAATAAATAAAAATCAAATTCTCGGACATGGCAGATTTAAAGACTATACTTCTACTGGTATTATAATTATTACTTATTTTTATATTCAAACATAAGTAGTATAAAAACAGAAATATATTATTTTCAATACTTCATTGCAAAATATATTTTCTTAATTTAAAAGCCTCACTTCAGCACTTTTTTCACTTAATACCACTACCACCACTACTAATAACTACTACTACTACTTCTACTACCTAAATATGTACCCACCTACCTACTACAACACCTGCTTAAAGTAGTTTTATTAATTTTATTCAAACAAAATATCATTTTTAAAAACGTCTTAAAAAGGTAAGTTTGTTTTAAAATAACTCACCTATTTAAAAATA
Source organism: Paykullia maculata (assembly GCA_003055125.1). Lineage (NCBI taxonomy): Eukaryota > Metazoa > Arthropoda > Insecta > Diptera > Rhinophoridae > Paykullia > Paykullia maculata. Next base: position 17,704 of record NDXZ01026399.1, on the reverse strand, counting down.
AATCTGCTGTTTAATTAAACAAAATTAAATCTAAAAAAGCTTTTTTCAATTTATTACACTCTATACAGAATTTAGATAAAGACATTGCCAAAACGTAATAACGGAAAATCAAAGCTATTTCTCGATTTCGATTTACAGAAATTTCAGCCGGGAATCGGTCGAAAAAAAGTTCGGTGAATGCGCTTTTTACTTATTATTAAAAATACTCCATTTTTTTTTAAATTGTCTATGACAAGGTTAAACAAGGACAAAACTTCTGTAACTTTGTTTACATGGACGTCTTTTTTTAAGTTTTTACAAATAACACTAGTTTTTTTTAATCTGCAACTAACTATGTATATTTGAGAAACAAGGATACTATTTGCACATAAAGCGTATGGCGTTGCCACTTTTTAGGAATCAAGCTCATATATGGCGTGTTATTCTAAAGTGGAGAACTTTGATTTCATATAGAAGTTTAATTTAATTTTTTTCAAAGTAAATCAAGTTGTATTTCAGCAATAACTTCTTAAAAGTTTGCTTTCAAGTGCTTTATGGTTTCTAAATAATTGGCGTAGTCAAGCGATTTTACATATGCTTAGAGAGAATAACCTAATAAATCACAGAAACAAGGTGGAAAAGTAATAGGTCCACTTCAAGAAATGAATTACACCAACGGTGTCGTCCTGCTGAAACCAAATGTCTCCAACAATATTACCTTCCAATTTGCGAACGAAAACGTAAGTAATCAGGTCTTTGTACTAATGTAGGGGCTTAATAAGTGCACCAAAATGTTCCATTAATAACCGGCTGAGATATAAGCAAAAAACAAAAGACGACGGCCTCTTTTTTTTACACGAAAAATGATTGTTTTGCAGCTTTAAGATAAACTACAGATATGTTTGAAAAAAATAGTGAAGGGTATATAAGATTTGGCACAGCCAAATTTTGCGCTCTTACTTGTTTAAGGCCATGACTGAATATCCTACAAAGTTGTGCGATTATGTCAAATAAAAATCTAATAGAATTCTGTCCTATATGAGAAAATCGCAACAAAATGTGTGATTAGATGCCACACTGTCATACAAAAAACTCATCTTTATAAATATTCTCGGTACCAAATTTATTTTTACGTTTCTATGCAATAAAAAAAAAATGACTTGTGAAGCAACTTACACAAAAAACCACTCTGAACGCACAGAAACTACTATTTTATGAAAATTTCAAAAAGATTACCAAATCGGACACACTTGTCAAAAAATCTGTCACACATATGCACTTTTTGTCCATACTATCACACTTTCTGAACACACATACAATTTTTGGCATATCGAACCACTTAATCTGATAGTCAGTCAGGGCCTTTAATAACTATTTGATGCAAACAACAGACTTTCAAATATATTTTGATTGATATGGAAATTAATTATTTTACATTTTATTATGTATACAAATTTTCTATTAAATTTATTGTTTCTAACAAAAATTCTACCAAACAGGTTTTGGTTATTAGCGAAATTTCTTTTAAAATTTACGGTTTTCAACCAATTTTTTTTAAGAGTAATGGAAATCGATAAGTTGTTTATGCAAAACTATTTCTATCTGAAAGATTTTAAAGAAAATGTATTGATTGATGTCCTGAAATTTTTATACCCTTCACCAGAGGTGACAAGGGTGTATATAAGTTTGTCATTCCGTTTGTAATTTCTACAATATTCATTTGCGACCCCATAAAGTAACGGGTTTTCCATTAGCGACATAACAATTTTATATATTAATAAACCACAGAAATGGCACACATTTCGACCGGAACGTTGGCAATTTCGCGTTGGATGTTGTCTTTGAGCTCGTCTAAAGTTGCTGGCTTGTTGGCATAGACCTGTGACTTGATAAAGCCCCATAAAAAGAAATCCAATGGCGTTAGATCGCATTAACGAGGCGGCCATTCGACTGGACCATTTCTCAAGATAACACGTTCACCGAATTTGTCTTTCAATAAATCGATTTTTTCGAAGTTGCGACCACCGACTCAGAATTTCCGTAGTAATTTTCCAATAATTTCCAAACGTTGCTGGTTCGTGAACTTTACCATGATGAAAATGTTGACTTTAACTAACGTTTTGACATTGTCAGTTGTTTAAAAAAGCTTAAGGGTGCGTTCATATAAAGATACGAAATTGTTATGTCGCTAATGGAAAACCCTTTATATATATTCTGAATCCTTATAGATAGGAAAGTCAATTGAGCCATGTCCGTCTGTCTGTCTGTCCGTCTGTCTGTATGTCCGTCTGTCTGTATGTCCGTCTGTTTGAAAACGAGTAAAATCGCTTAATAACTGACCGAGATATAGGCCAAAAAAGACGACTACCGTCTGTTGAAATCAAGTTTTCTCAGCCCCCCGACGTTGTACGGACGCGTTATTGGTATTAAGCAATCAGAAATCAGACATGCCTTTTGAAAAATAAAAAACAATTTTTTTTTCGAGATAAAAAAAAATTGTTTTTTTTGCCGATATCTCGAAAAAAAATTTTTTTTACATAAATACACGTAGTGAAGGGTATATAAGATTTGGCACAGTCAAACATAGCGCTCTTACTTGTTTTAATTGCTATGAGAAAAGTTAAAGTTAAAGTTTCTACAAAAATGTTTTGCTCTCGATATTTTTATCTAATAAAAATTTATTGCTAACAAAAATTAAAATAAAATCAAACTGGTTCCTAAAAATATAAATTAACATTTTTTGCATTAACGATGTTTGTACTTTATCTAAATTTTGTTGAAATTTTTTTAAATTTATTATTATATACGCACTTAAAAAAATATTCTCCATTTTTTCTTAAGATATTAACCTTTAATGACACTCTAAATTCTATTTTAATTTTTTTTTTATTTTATTTTTTATAAATTTTTTTCAGTTGTGTTTTTTTCCTTATTTCAACAAAAAAAAAAAGAAATAGAACCTTTCAAAACACCTAACTATAACTTTGGCTTCTAAAACTTCTTTTCTATTTCACTTTTCATGTAAATAACAAAATAACACAACACCATTGGATTTTCTAAACTTAAAATAAATAACATGAAAATTAAAACTAAAACCAAAAACAAAATTAAATCACGTATTTTAGTCGGCCAGCATTTTGTAGACGTGATGTGGTCGTTGCCTCACCACCAACAAGGTAGGCCAGGTATTGAAACTAAAACTATAAGAAGAACTGCGACAAAGTTTTACGACAAAACTCTGAACTAACAAAGTATTTTGCTCAATTATAATTATAAAATATATTATAAATAAAATCATTTCATAAAATATATTAATAATTAACAAAAAATAAAATATTTAAATGGATTCTAAGGAACAGTAATGGTAAGTAAGAAGTAATAAAAAGATGTATTAAGTAATGCGTTATAGAATAGGGTTTTTTGATAGGAAATTTTTATAATTTATTTATTATGTAGTATACAATTTATTTTTTAATTAGTTAAATTATAAATAATAGTAAATTTCAATATAAATAACTTTTCCAGATATCAACAAATTTATGCAAATCGAAAATATTACGCCGTTAACACTAATGCTTTCGCTTAAATTTTATTATAAATCAACATTTTCAAATCGGAACATTTTTTTAAAATATCTAAAATTCACAAGCCACTTTATCAATAAGGGTGAGCTTTCATTTTATTTGGTTTTAAATAGAAATGTACAATAATTTTTTTTCAAATTTTTTTTTCCTGAAATGCAACGGCTTGTAAATTTTTATACAATTTTAAATGATTTAAAAAAACGCTAACAATAAAAGACTTTAACGCTGATTTACTTTGTACCATATTTAGATAAAACTTAACTCGTTGACCTGTTCTAATCTATTTGCAGTTTAAGCCTAAATAACACTACTCCAAGCTTTAGGTTAATCCAATAAAACTTTGATAATAAAATTTGAATTGCTTTAACTTAAATATGTTGTATGAGAAATTATTAAATGCTGTCGACACAAATTTTCTGGGATTTTTTTGCGTTTGACAAGTTTTTAATAAAATTAATTTTGCAATCGATAAATTTGTAACAAAAGTTACTGAAAATTTTTTTTAAAAAATTTATTGTTTCACAAAGTTTTAACATAAATTTATTGCGTTTGACAAATTTCCAAAAAATAAAAATAAAAACTAAATGCGATTAATAATTTTTTTTAAATATTTTTATACTTAAACTTGTTTATAATAATTTTTTTTAACCTTTTACTCCTGTAAGGAGCATAGGGCTTTTAAAAAAATGTTTCATAGCAACAATTTATTTCTACTGAAATTTTTTTGAAAATTTATTGCTATTGACACATTTTCTATAAAAATGTATCCCTGTAACAAATTTTTAAGGACAACTCTTTAATACAAACCCAGCAAAAACTTGAATGGCTTTGTAATGAGTTAAAACGCTAATATACTATATTTGCACTACATAACTATTCGTCTTTGTTTTGTATTCCGAATACTTCACATTTTATTCGCAAGAGAACAATTCAGAATATTAGTTGTTTTGTATTATATTTCCGAATAAAATTTTTCTTTTATTTCGTATAAAAAAATGTTGGTGGAATTCTTATGAAAGTTTTAAATTACAACTATTATTTTTTTTACACAATTCTTTAAATAATAATTACTAAAATAAAGGGATAATAAATAAATGTAACTATAAATTTAAAAAAAATTTCGGAAATACACTAAATGGCATACAAAACTTAAAAAACAACCAAGATTATTTGTAGCATTTTAAAAAGTAATTTTAAACATGAATTCGAAACATCTCCAATGGATATGGACTTCTAAATATCTTAAAACAAAAGCACAGACATTCCTTTTATTTAACCCTTAAATGCATACTGTTGCCAATTGTCTACATTCCTTTTCCACCTTATTTACTTCATAAGACTAAGTATGTGCAGTAGTAAACTTGCTGCTAAGTACTCATAGTCATACAAATATGCACACAAATATTTTTTTTAATTAAAAATAAAAAATCATGCATTTAAGGGTTAAAAAAAACAAGTTTTTTTGCATTTTCGAAACTTTAAAAAATAACCTCGAAATAATTAAAATATGTGAGAAATGTAGAAGAGACAATTTTGAATTTGTTTATTACAAATAATTTAACAGTTCCATATGGAATAATTTCACTCGGAATTACTTAACAAGACGATGTCATTAGAGGCAAGTACTTACCACTTTCGCTTACAAATAGGGGTTTTGTGAAGTTACTACCTTAATTTCGTAACAAGTAACTACTTGCTATTAATTAATAAAGCAGCCCTATAGATAACAAACTATTTGCTTTATATGACTAAAATATTAAATTGATTGTATAAACTTACGGACTCGTTATCCACAATGGCTTTCTAAGAACGAAACTGAGATTTGTTACTACTATACGTTACGTTTTACAGAAACACTTAAAAGAAAACCTTTAAAATCGATTGACAAAACGTCATGAAAATCATATACAACTCTCAAAAATAGATTTACTTATATTTTAAGTATTTTTAACCAAATAAGAATTATAATAACAAATTTAAGTGGCTCCTTACAAGTTTTCCAACCAAAGTATATGCAGCTTTTATTGCTGATTCAGATATCTGATAAATAAGTTATTTCGTTTAACATCATAAGTCTGTTATTACAAAACTACGACTAAGTAATGCAGACGATATTTATACTCATTGAAAAGTAGGTTATAGAGTAAGAACAGGTCATTGCCCAGTTTTTAATACAAACTTATTGCTACTAAATTAGTTGCCTTTAACAAATTTTCTATTAAATTGAAAAAATATTTATTCCTACTGGTGGTATTTTAATAGAAATTTATTTTTATCTTTGCATTTTTTACACAAATTTCTCTCTTATTAATTTTTTTTACAAATTTAAATCTCCAAATTAATCAAGATTTTATTATCAAAGTTTTAAAAAAAAAAAAAAAAAAAAATTAATCAGAAATTTATTCAACCTTCCCCTGTAATTGGGTAGTGCCAACTATCTTCAATTATCTTTAGACTTTTGTTAATTTTTTTTAATAAAAATTAGAAAATTTTGTATCATCGTTTAGTTAGTTTTAACTGTTAATTTGTTCTATATTGCATTGTTTTTGTGGTACTTGTGTCTGCCTATTTTTTTTTCTTGCCTTATAGAATAACACGTTTAGTACTTAATATTTCATATGTATTTCTGTCAGTTTCAAATTTCATTACTTAAACCCCTTTTTTAAGACTTTCTCTCTCTCTCTCAAATGCTTTTTTCCCCACTTCACTTTCAATTTTCAAACACTCGCGTAAATAAATAGTTTCACTGCTTTTGGTAAAAAAAAAAAATAAAAAAAAATAGAACTTTAGCTTTTCTTGTATATTTTTTTATTCCTTCCTTTTATAATATAATTTATTATTTTTTTTTTTTAATAATAACATAATTTTGTAATCACATTTTATCAGTGAAATCAGTAAAAATTCTAAATAAAGGGATAAAAAAATATTATTAAAATTCAATAGTACTATTCTCGATCGTCTGGCAAATTTCATTTATGAAATGTTCAATTAATATTTTTGTCATTGGATTTTAATCTATTGTTCTTCAATAGCTGTGACGGGATGAAGGCTTTGCTTTGTTGATTTAAAAAGAAATTGCCCAACCAAATAAGTGATTATAAAAAGGTTTTCTGCTTTTAGAAAACAACTTAGTTTTGTAATTTTTAGGCTTTTTTAAATTGGTTAAACAAAATATTTATTATCACCTGCAATTGTAGATGCGACAACTATAGTTTTGTCATTTAGAATATGCAAATTAAAAAAATTTCCGCTTTTGTCACAAATGCATTTACTACCACATACAATGAACTTGTCACTTAACCGAGAATAGCACTAACAATTGTTGAAATATGTATTTAAAATTGGATATAAATTTTAAAAATTAAAATCTTCAACAAATTTTTAAGCAAAAAATTTCATATTGAAATCATTTTAAACTACTAATTTCAACATTCACCTTAAGAATTTGTATAGCTTTAGGTTTTAAATATTTGCAATGAAATAGACACATGTTTTTGTAAGTATTTTTTTAAAGCTGAAAATTAACATGAAATTTTTACTTTAAATTTTCATTTTTCTTAAACACTTTAAAAACTAAAACAACTTTTAAAAACAAATAAAAACTGAAGATGGGGTCGAGGTCCTCGCCACGGTTCGTTAACCGGTCAGCATCCCACAATTATCGATTATCGGACGGGATACATAAGGTCCCATCTTCGGTCGCCCTCTGGCCGTGTGAGATGACTGATCTTTCGCCTACCGGTTTTATACAAAGCAGTCATAACAAACAACAGCATCAGCAGCAATGCCGTCATCATCAATCCCAACCACAAATACATCACCAACAACAGCATCGCCAACATTCTAGTCATTCCCTTTCGTCATCTGGCCATCATTCGAGCAGCCAGAGCAGCAGTTTGCGTGCTCCTCCAGTTGGCAGCGGTGGTCGCCTGTTTTCATATTTTGGAAATGATCATGAACATGAACGTAAGAAATCTGAAACATCATTTTTTAATTTCGGATTTCGTCGCAAATCGACTGTGGTCTATTATGCGGCCACTGATTAAAAATAAAATCCCATTTAGTATCAACTCCTACAACTTGAAATGAATTGAATTTAAAGCAATCAACCACAAATATCAAATAATTACAAACAGCAAAAGGGTAAAAATACACAAAAAATCTTAGAAAATATTAATTAAATATTTAATCATTTAAATACATGTATGTACTATGAAATAAATTTAAAAAAAATACATATATTTAAACAAATTGATGTTAAATTTAAGATTATCAAACTAAAAATACAAATAAAAAGAAAATGAAAAAAAAATCATTCACAATAATATTTCTAAACTACATTCAAAGAGACACAAACACTAAATGTAACCGTTATTAAAAATGTGCTCAATTAAATCAGAAACAAAAACAATAACTAAAAAATGAAAACAGTGATGTTAACTTTTTTATTTTAAGACTTCTTTTCAACAACTCCTTATGATTTTTAAGACATATATTCTATACGCAAATGTTCATTTTATTATACCATAATAATATATAAATACACTTTTGAATAAATTAGACAGCAGATTTTTTTTTTTAATTAAAATAAATAAGGAATTTAAATAAAGATATAATACAAATTAAAATTAAATTTTGAATCATGAGTTTCTCAAAACATTTTTTAATTTGATTTTCTTAAAGGTAAAGCATTAAAAAAATTTATATAATGGCGCAAAAATGCTCAAAGATTTTTTTGTTAAAAAAAAAAAAGTAAATGATATTTTACCATATATAATAAACATACTTTTTCCATCTGAAAATACGATTATTTTACTTTTTTTAACTTTATTTAAAACTTTTACTTGAATATGTTAACACTTTTAAGGATTATGTAAAATTTTTACTCTCTATTTGTAATTTTCATTTTAAACAAATTGTAAAATATAACTTATGACGATGCTTTTAATTTTTGCTGAAAACGGCAATTACTTTATAGTTAACATCACTGTATGATAACAACAAAATAACCACCATTAAAAAACTTCTTAAGGGAGTTGGTGATGAAAAGTATTTCATTAGATCGTGTAGCATATCTTTAGGAGTCAAATTTATTTAAGATATAAACATAGTAGGTATTGTGGTAAATTTAATTTCTAATATATGCTTTATGTTAGAAATAAAAAAAAAGAGATTGTTTGTAATTTACAGTATTAAATTAATGTAATTTTTTTAATATACTCTAATTCAATTGGAGCCCCAATAAAGTTTTCTTAGGTTCTTGCATATTTTACTATTAAGTATTTTGTTTGCACGGTTGCCTTTTTTCAAATTTAACATTTTTACGAATTTAATATTATTAGCTAAAAACGTTGTTGGAGAAAGCCTTAAAACCTTTTTCGTGCAGATTGTATTTTATTGATTCATTCTCTAGTTTTTTTTTAATCGAAATTTTCAGAAATAGAAATTGCTAATGATTTTTTAAAAATAAAAAACTTTTAAACGAAAGATACTTTTTAAAACAATTTAAAAACATAAAATTAAGGATATTTTACACAAATTTGATTTTGTAAATAAGGCTGATTACAAATTGCATAAAAGATCCTTTGAAATTTGAAAAAAATCACAACCATAAAGAAACTAAAGGTTTTGAAGTAAACTTTATTAGAGAAAAATAAGGCACTTTATTATGTCAATACCACAATAATAGAAAATTATAATAACAATTAATGAAATCAAAAAAAAAAAAAACTAAAACGCGTGAAAAAAAATTTAAATATTTTATTAACAAAAAGAATTGCATTTAAATGAATACAAAAAAAATAAAGTCGTTAGTCTTTTTGCTAAAATTGATTTGTAAAAATTATTTATTATTAAATTGAACTGAAAATTAAATAAAACCTAAAAAATATTATTAAACTCAAAATTTTAAAAGAGATGATTTGTGTTGCAGAACCAATATTTTATTTAAGAAAACATAAACAAAAATAATTTTAGCTAAATAAGTATTTTTAATAAAGTTTAATAAGAAAAAATTTGTTTTTTTTTTGTTTACTTCATGTTGTTAATTATGTGTGTAGCAGTTATATTTAGTTTTAAGTGCAAGTAAAATAATATTAATTTAAATAATTGTCTGTAACTTTACTATATAAAAAGAAATTCATTAAATTTTAGGGGTTTTTCATTTTATTCTTAATATTTGTTGAAATTACAATAATTTTTATTTATCTTTTGTAATTTTAACATCTTTTATATTTAAATTTCAGAAAGAATTATCTCAACACCTCTTTCTGATAATTTAAAATAATTTTATATACATAAATAGAAACGTAAATAAAATACAAAAACAACATTTTAAATATTGTAAATTTCATTTTATTATAATAAAGTATTATTAAATTTAAATAAAAAAATCAAAAAAAAAGAAGAAATATAAAAGAAACAATTATCTAAATTAAATTAAAAGTCATTAATAGTCATTATATTATCATGAAAAAAATGAATAAATATTTTAAATTTCAAAATATTATTAATACTAAAAATGAGTTTAATTTAAATGAAAATCCAGTTAAATGTTTTGACACCGGAGGTTCCTTAGTGGGACATCTTAGACTTACGAAAAATTTGAACCAGCAAAAGTTTCTTGTTTTAAGCCCGATTTAATTTGTGTCTTAGTTGAGATACCAACAAAAGAAACTTTGCTTCACGTTAATTTAAATATATTAGAAAATAGAAAACTTAGGCGGAGCAAACACAACAGTTTGACCTGACTGCTTTTTTACTTTTTGAATTGTTGCAAAAGAAATATTTGTTCATATCGAAAATTTAAAATAACTATTATAGGTACATTCATACAAAAAAAAGACCTTTAAAAGTTCTAAATATTTTACATCAGCGCAATCTATTTAATTTTTGGGTCGAGATAAAAAAATTTAGGGTTTCTTTATAATAAACAACTTTAAAGCAACTTATTTCAAGTATTTTTTAATTGTTATTTGATTTATTGTTCTTGTTCTGTAATATAAAAGAAATTCCAAAGACATATGAGCGTTTCACACTTATTTCTCTAGAGCCACTAAGTCCCAAATTAACTTGACAACCTTGAAAATAAGTATAGGTAATTCTTAATTCTACCGATAACTTGAATTAATATATACATCATCATAGAGTTCTTAATTTATTTAAAATCTTTGCCCATTTAGAAAATATAAAAAAAGAAGGAGATGGGCGTGTCAAGTAATTTTCTATTGGTAAAGCTTTGTTAATCATTAAGTCATGTTTGTGAAATTTCTATAGCCATTTCCTTGTGTTATGAGATTTTTAATTTTCATTAACCAATTTTCATTTCATTAATCAATTTTTAGCTTTTGATTTACAAATTTTTGCCTAATCGACTGATTTCATAAATTTTTAAGGAAATAACTTTTTCGTTATTATGAAATTTCAATATCTTAAGCTGAATTCACTCATTGTGTCTGAACAAAAATTTGTTCGAACAAATTTTTTTATATACAGTTTTACGTCACTCTTGTTGAAAGTCCATATAAAAAACAATTTCCGGACAAAATGTTTGTTTTTAAGCACTATCGCACAAATATTATTACACATTTAATTATTAAAACCAGGGGGCAAATTACGGCATTCGATATCGATCGAAAATAAAATTTTTAATTGGAACTCCTTTACCAAATGTAAAAAAAACTCGATCGATCGAACAAAATTTCGAACGATATCGAATGCCGTAATTTGCCCTCTGGCCTACTATTACTATTATGCGATTGCGTTTTTTGCTTTTTCAAATGACATCTTACTTTTTCTCTTCTCTTTTAAAAATATATTAAATTTGTCACATTTTGCCACTTTCATTGTACAAAA
>NDXZ01026397.1:0-10319 GCA_003055125.1 Paykullia maculata | reverse complement strand
AAAATTACTTTATTTCGCTTAAGCGAAAAACACTTTAATAATGATAATAAAAGCTAAAAAAAAAATGTAAAATGTAATCGATACATTATTCATAAATTTTGTTTTAGTAAAGAATTAAAAAAATCGCTTTTAAAAAAGCTTTAAAGCTATGTTTCAAGCTATTTTTAATTTTATTAAAAAGCTTGCCATTACACAGTTCAGCACAAAAACCCTATCTATTGTAAACGGTCTTATTCATAACCGATTTATAAATTTATGAAAGATTTTAAAAACGAATTTGTTTTATAAACCTTCAATAAATTTTATAAATCGTTTATAAATAACGGGTTATTTCGCTACAATTCGCTTTAACGAAAAGGGCCTTAGGTTTAAATTTAATACAAAATTTTTAAAGAATAATTTCACCTAATTATGTTTTAACTTAATTTACATCATAAATTGATTCACTTATTTTCATAATTGAGGTGAACTTTAAAAATATATATGTTTGTAATTAAAGCTTTTAATGAAAATAAGTCCTATTTGATTTAGCTTTAGTTGAGTTAGATCTTTTAATACAGCTTTCAAAGAGCTTTAAAAAAAACATTTTGTTTTTCAAATTCATTATTGCTTTTTTTAAATGCAGCTAATTTTTGATTTGACTTAAATCTGAACTACAAAAAAACTTCTATTTGGGACATATATAGCTTTTCTACAAAAAAGTGCCTTAAAGTACTTATTTTGACATGAGACCTGGTAATTTAAAAAAAAAAAATTTACAGAAATTATTTTTAGGATTTCAATGTTTTTATTTCAAAAAGTCCTTTAAAATGGCCACAAAAGTTTAATTTTTATATTTCATTTAGTTGAAAACAAAAATTATATTTTTTTTAATGTTTTTTCCTTCAAATGTATGTGTTGGCGTATATCTTATAATAAAGAGCCCTTCATGTTGTTGTTGTTGTTATGTTTGTTCATACCTTTGATGTCATTAAAGTTCAGTGTCCTAAATTTCATATTGATACAGTTCAGTTCAATTTAGTTGTTGGGTTTTTTTTTCTTCTTAAAGGTTTTTTTTTCTTTTGCAGCCAGGGGTTGTTGTTTGCTTTGACCGACTTAACGTTCAATGACCGTTAGTTAGTGTAGTGCAGCAGCTTTAGTTGCAGCATTTGAGACGGCAGCAGAATAATTTTTCGTATCTGATTTGCTACAGCAGTTTGCCATTTTACACGATTTGCAAACGATTGCTTTATGCAAAGGTTCGTTATTAGTCGCTTAGCTGCCTTCGTTTCTTTAAAAGATAATTGGTTGATTGTGTTCGTTGTTTCGGCTCTCGGCTCGGCTCGTCTGCACACATGTTTTAATGTTGGAGCTGCATTGCCTGGCTGGCTGGGATGTTTAGGAGTATGTTTTTCTTTTTTTTTTGTGCGACAGTTGCCAAGAGCTTTTACAAATTAGTGAGTGACTTCTTTTTGAATTGACTCCAAAAAGGGTCTCGTAGAAAGAAGAAGAAAGAGTAGGGGTTTAGCGCACGTTTACAACATGACTATGTAACCTTANNNTTTTTTTTTTTTTTTTTGGTTTTGTTAACATGTAATGAAATTTGTTTGTTTTTTTTTTCATTTTGAAATGGAAAAGGAAAAACCAAAATAGATTGAAGAATAACAGAAAATTAAGAGGTTAACAGCAGCAGAAGCAGCATAAACACGACATAAATTACATTATGAAGTAGTAAAATGTTACAAAAGTTGAATGAACTCAGCTGGTCAATGTGATTGTTTAGTTACTTCACAGTTTTCTTTTTTTCACTTTTTCTTTGCAAGAAAATAAAAATAAAATTTAAAGAAAATAAATAAGGAAAATTAGTTAAGCGTTCAAGAATTAATTTAACTTTTTTTTATAAACAAAAAATGAAGAAAATTTTCAAAATAAGGTTTAGTTTTGGACAATTTTACAATTTGTGTTCTATATTGTAAGTTATATAATATATGCTTTAACTTAAAAGGACCTTGTGTTATGCGATCTTATTTAACCTGTTTGTCGTTATGTCTATCTTTTGAGTTTGTAGTTTTTAAAAAAATAATTTTGCTTTTATTTAACTTTTCTTATAGTTGGTTACATTTTTTTAGTTTTTCTGAAACTAACTTTGGTTTTTTTTTTAATTATTAACAACCATATTAATGCTTTCATTTTAATGGCAATAAAAAACCGAAGTGGGCAAAGGAAGATATTTGTTGAAATTATTTGTTATTTTTTCTTTTACAAAATTTAAAAATATTTTTTTTTTTAATTATAAGCTCCTCTTTTCTAATTTTATTTTTGGCTTAAACAAGTTTTCGGACTTTAAAAATCTTAAAACAAATTTATCTGTCCAATTTAAAAATGATAAAACAAACGTTATTTTTAAATTTTAATATCAAAGAAACTTCAAGACTCTTTTCTTATATATTTCACCCACTTCAAAATTAATATTCGTAAAGATAAAAATTAATTACTTTTTTTTAATGGTCATTGACATTAAATGTAAAATGCTTTATAATCTGATTAAATCAAATACAAATGTGTTACTTTTTCTTTATTAGAAAACCAACAAAAAATATTTAACCTAAAAATATATTTAACTGACATTTGTTGATAGATAAAGATAAAAAAAAATCACACAACGAAAAAAAAATTTATATTAAAACCCATTAATAATTAAACAAAACAAAAACAGTCAATATGACTCACATTTTATTATTTAAAAGACATTCTGAATTGGTTTTGAATATTATGCAATAAAAACGCCCTAAATAATCGTAAAATACAAAACCAACATAAAGACCAGGTGCTTAAAAGTCTCCAAACTGTTTTAATGGGTGCAATGAAGTGTAAAAGTGTTGGAAGTTGTTTTGAAGAAAACTTTTTTATTATTTTATTAAAGGAGTTACAGATAACAACTCAAGTCATTATTTTGTTTTGGACATTTTTTGCATGACTCATTTATTATTTATAACGCATTTTTGTGATTTAATTCAATTTAACATACGCACACCAGCCAAAGAATTGAAGAAAAACCCCAAACAAGTTTTCTATAGAATTAACGTAAAGCAACAAAAAAATTGGCATTTGAGTTAATGTTTAACAAATAAAATTTTATATGTCCATACATACATATACATATACATGTTTACAAGTGTATGTGTGTTACTCTAGGTATCTTTGAACAACTTAAAGAGTTCATTAAACTCTAAGGCAGTTGACTTTGTTACAGTTTTGTTTTGGTTTTCATTAAAAAAAAAGACTTTAGACAAAAGAACTAAAGTTATAAGAAACTTGATTTACAAATTAAAAAACACATAAAAAATTTATGTTTTTTACAGTTTTATTTTAAAATGTAAAATTGTTTATTAAGATTTTGAAAGTAGGTCGGTCTAAGACCTTTTTATCAACATTTTACAAGGTTTTGTTTGATAACGTTTTAAAACGTGAAGTTTTTTTTTTATAATTTCTTACATAATTATAAAAGCAGCTCTTTAAAGACTTCTTCTCTTAATTATTAAATTAAAAAATATCGCGTCAATTAGTTTTAGAATAAATCGATTTTTCTTATACTAAAATTTATTATTAAATTGTTACAACCATATAACAGTTCTAATATTAAATTAAAAATTTAATTTTAAATTGACGTACTAAAGTTGTAATTGTGGTACCTAATCTTGGAACTAAAAATGTAATACTTAATGTTGCTATTCAAAATGTAGTATTAAATTAAAATTAAATATAAAATTCTCCTACTAAAGTTTTAGTACTAAAATGGTAATGCTCAATTTAAGTACTAAAATCTAAAAATTAAAGTTAAGTACTAAAATGTTAATGGTATGTTAAAGACATGAAATACCAGTAAAAAACTGGAAAACTAAATTTTTAGTACTATTTTATATAATTGTAAGACTTACTGCCTGTTCTTATAAAATTAAACGAACATTTCATGTGAACACCAAAAATTTTTATGATAAATTTTAAAACCAAAACTGAAGTGCTTATTACTATTATTACCAAAAATGTATGTACAATAATTGTAAAACTAAACTTAAGCATTTAAATTGTAAAACGAAATTACTAAATTTAGTACTTAAACTGTAATACTGAAGTTGAGACATTTAATATTTATATTAAAAATGTTATAATAAATTTTAGTACTAAAACTCTATTTTCATATTTTTTGTATCAAATTAATACAACCATTTTAGTACCAAATTTATGGCTACCAATTTGGGTACTAAATTTGTAGTAAAAAAAATTAAATACCAAAACATGGAGAATTTTTTTTTAATTTAAAACTGTTTAGCATTTCTAGTTTAATTTCAAAAAAAATTGTTTTACCATCGATTTCTAAAAAGTGCGAAAGGATTTTTAGCAACTTTCTTTCTTTATCCTATAACAAACAAAACAAACAAAAGGATTTTTTCTTAACTTAAAAAAAGTTCGCGCTTCTTTTCCTTAGGACAGTATAAACACATTGTGAACAACTCAATTTAACTCTATTTATATGTCATTTTACAAACATTTTACTATTTCGTTTCTATTGCCAGCCATTTAGTCAGCCAAAACACTCGCATATTTAGAAAGACTTAAAACGGCACACAAAAAATCCAAACCAACGAACCAGCCAGTCAGCCAAAGTTTAGGTCGCTGGCGTTCAATAACCCCAACGTAATACTTGCAATCAGAAATAACAACAACAAAAAACAAAAAAACTAGAAAATAACAAAAAAAACCAAAAACAAATTGTGTGCACTACAAAAATAGTACAATCAAATTGTACAACAACTATAAAATAAACTCCGCCAACAACAACAACATGCAATAATGCTAAATATGCAAGGCAAGCAAGAAAATGCATTTTGAGTGAATTTTAAGTTTTCAACCAACAAAATTTGTTTTGAGTTAAAAAACATAAAATACATGCGCACAGAAATCCACAACTTTTAATGGTGTTTTTTTTTTTCTTAACTGATAGAAATTAAATAGAAAGGAAGTGATGACCAAAAACAAAAAAAAAAAAGATTTCTAGGAAATTGCAGCATATAGTTTTGGATTGCGAACAATTTCGATTTGATTTTAGTACCGAAATACTAATAGAAAGAAATAGAAAAATTTTAGAACTTTAATTAAAAATGGTTTTAGGTTGTTTAGTAGATATTTAGCACTTCATTTTTTAACAACATAGATGTTTTAGTACATTTGTAATATTAAATTATAAGTTATTTTCATACTTAAGTTATAAAACTAATTTTTTAGCCAAACATTTAGATACTAAAGTTTAAACTTTGGTACTGAAAAGGTAATCCTAAGTTAAAATAATAAAGCTTTTATGTGTACTAAATTTAAGCAAAAATAATAATAAATTTTATTACTAAATTAAAAATACTAAATAAAAGTATTAAATTTTTAACATCTCATCTATGTACTAAGTTCTATTAATTACAATTTTAACAAAATATATTTTATTAGACTTTTAGTACAATATTTAAGTACCAAAAGTTGGTTTAAAAATTTGACATTTTAAATAAAATTTTGTTATTATAAACTCCCCTAGTACAATTATTTTAGTATAAATTTTCAGTTCAAAATTTTTAGTACATGCATTTCCATAATTGGAGGATTTTGATTTTTAGCAGAAAACTTAAGCAAACATTTTTAGGACTAAATTCAAGTACAAAAAAATAATATTAAAAAAAATATGATAAAAATTTTAGCATTAAAATTTCAAATATAAATTTTTAGAACTAAAAATATTTTTTAGAACAAGATTTTTTGTACTTTATAATGAGTAAAAATTTAGAGACAAATTTCAAATAAAACAGTGAATTTTAAATTAAGTAGTTTGCTATTGTTTTGTTTTAAACAAGACTATTGTTATTTATTTAGTAATAAAAATGTTTGGTAAAACATTTCACTACTTTTTTTTAGTAAACTAAACTAAAATTTTACAAAATTATTGTCTTAAATTATACTTAAACTTTTCCTCTTTATATTTGCTCCACATTTTTGTATTAATTTTGAATCTACATACAAACATACATTATGCTTTTAGAATGTTCTGGATATTTTTAGTGGATTTTTTTTATTCACAATATTATTTGCCCAATTAAATAGTGTATGTATGTGTGTGTGTATTTTTACCAGTTATTGCTGTTGCTATTTTATTTTGTTTGCTTATTAAAAATTATGTGCCGCATTTTTGTTGTGTTAGTATGGTGTGGTGTGGTGTGGTTTTTTGTGTTTAAATGTTGTCAATGTTCATTATTAATTACATTTTTTTTTATTTTATTTTATAAATGTATTTTTTTATGTAGAATATATTTTTTTCGTTGTAAGCTTATCAGTCCTCTTATTTAACCCAATTACCCATTGTAGTGGTCAATAACCTTTATAAAAGTATCATACATACATATGTATGTGTGTACATACTACACACTGACGCATTCCCTATCCATTCAGCCAGCCATTGTAAATCAACGAAGACAACAACAACGATGCAAAATATGTACATATTATTATTAAAGTTGTCGTCATACTTGCAATACAAATAATTCAGTAACAAAAACATACACACGCACACACGCATGCATTCATATGTACATTTATTCTTAATAGAATATGTATTTGCACACAAACCGAAAAACAAAGTGCAAAAAAACGCAGGGAGTATAAATATTTGTTTATTTTTTGTTTTTTTTTTTCTTTACAAAGAAATGCATAAATCTTTTTTTTTCTCACACACAGCTAAACCTAAAAGGAGACAAATAGAGACGAACTTCGTTGTCGTAATCGTCATCATTAACAACATCGTTGTTATCTTCGTTTAAAATGTCTTTCTCGTCGGCAAAAGAGATTTGCACTCATAAATTGAGACAATGTATAAGGATGTGTGTGTAAGTTAGTAAGTGCGTATGATGAATTTCAATATATATGTTTTTTATATGAACAAATATTGTAATGTGTATGCGTATGAGTGTGTGTGTGTGTGTGTGTTAGTAAATGACACAAGACAACCGCTGTATTTATGATTAGCCCAAGAATTTTTAAACTTAATATTAACTATAAATATAAAGTTTTACAAAGCAAAATCTATGGAATTAGAATGCAAATGCAGAGAACACATATACGCGGTTCTTATCATCTAAACTATTATTGTGCATTTAAAATTCTCAACATAGTTTTGCAATAAAACAAACTGCAAAGGCGTTTAGGCAGGCACAATAAAATTCGCTAAAAGAAATTTTGTACAGAAATTTTTTGTAAAGTCTTAAGTATAAAAAATTTTACTCTAAATTATCAAATTTGTCACCATTTGCAGTGTTAACATTTTTACTAAAATTTATACTTGTATTTTAGGATCAACATTATTAGTGTTTATTATTGCATATGTAATTACTAAAAAAAAGTATTTGCGGCTCCATTAAGTATATGTGTATGTACATACATGATCGTTTTTACGTACATAAAATTGAGGCAGTGCTTTAGTAACATTTAAGAGGGTGCTAGTTGTTGTTTTATGTGTGCAAGCGTTAAAATGCACATTACAACAACAAAGAAACAAAATGAGTTTCGTTATTTGTGTACCTTTTGCCAAAACTATGTAATTGGTGAAAGGTGGTGAAACATTCTATCTTCTTAGGCGCAAATATGTTTGAAGTTGGTACTAAAACGTAAAAATTGTTTTA
This sequence comes from Paykullia maculata, assembly GCA_003055125.1. NCBI lineage: Eukaryota > Metazoa > Arthropoda > Insecta > Diptera > Rhinophoridae > Paykullia > Paykullia maculata. The sequence goes on along the minus strand of NDXZ01026397.1, from coordinate 2,628 downwards.
AATATATTTATCTATAAGCTAATACTAAAATTAATACTAAATTTAATATTATACCTAGTAATTTTTAAAACAAAACCATTGCATACGTTTATATGTACATATGTACATAAGTATATACCTATTTTCTAACCGTGTTCTCTGCGAAAGTTCAGTGACTTATTAGCCATTTTTTTTAACATTTCTCTTGATTTGCTATTAGGTATAAACAAAAAAAAGGTAGCTGCACATATAAACTCAGTACTATGCTGACGTTGTTGTTGTTGTTGTTTTTATTGTTGTTGCTGCAGTAGTTAGTTCTTTTTTCGGTTTTTAGTTTATATTCTGAACACTGTGTGTATGGATGAAGTAAATAAATTGAGGCTTATATTACACCAACAATAACAACTACAACAAAATAAAATTGTAAACCAACGACCGCTTACGACCTACAACAACACATACACATGCACATATAGACAAGCTTAAGTAGGCATGTAAATTGTTTGGTGTACAAGTGTGAGTTAGTGATAAGATACACTCTGGTAGACCTAAAACTAAAACCATGCATGTATGAAATCACAAATGTCTTTTTCGTTCTTTACTTGGTAGTCAGTTAGTCAATCAGTCAGTCATTATGTTAGTAAGGCCTACTTCTAAATAAACAACAACAACAGCAAATTATACAATATGCATTATTATTAACAACAAGAAGCAACAACAAATATCAGTAACAAATATTCTAAGTTAAACAAAACTAAAACAAAACGAAGCGAAAAGAAAAGAAAGAAAAAAAAAACAACAAAAGTTTCATTTCCTTTTTTAATGATATTCGTGACGTTCTTTCTTCTTTGTGTTTTCTTTAAATTAAAATATTTTTTTTTGGTTGTTATCGTTGTTGTTGTTGTGGTTAAAATATTTTGTTCAGTGAGGTAGGTTGTTGTTAATTTGGATTTTTACTTACAAAATTGTATGAGTTTGTATGTAAGTGTGTGTGTGTGAAACAAGCACACTCAGCCAGCCACTGTGCAAAATCGGTGCCTGCTACTGCTACATGTTATTTAAAAGTACAATTTATTTTAATTTTTTGTTGTTCCTTTTTTTTTATTTTTGTCTTAAACAAAACGAAATAAAATTATATATATTTTGTATAAAAATATAGCCACAACAATAATAACAACAAAATTTTCCACTGGCCTACAATCATTAGTTTTAAGTTAAATCAAAAATCAATTACCCAGCAAAATTTTGAAATATGAAAACTGCAGCAAAAAAGATAATGAAAATACTAATTTAGAAACTATTTTTAGTACTGAAATTATTGTTGCTAAATCTAATAACCAATTTTTAATGCAACAAGTTTAAATAGAAAATCGATAGGAAAATTAATATTTTTTGATAAAATTTTTACAACTTCTTTAGTACTTTCTTTTAGTACATACTAAAATGAAGCAAACATTTTGTTAGTTTTAAATAAAACTAAATTCAAAATTAATAATAACACCGCGTTACAAAAACGAGCTTTTGTTATGTCCTATGAACCAAATATACTTTTTCGGAAAGGGGAGAAAAAATAAAAATACAGGTGTATCGGCGATTTTTATGTACACGTCAGAAATTTTTTTTATATTTTAAAATATTTCAAAAAAAAAAATTCAGGAAAATCTGAGAATTGATAAAAATCTTTTTTTTTTAATTTGACGTCATACAGACATTTCCACGAGTCTGCCTGCAAAAATTTAGCTCGATTGGATCACGGGAAAAGGGTAAAAATCGATCCAAAGTCTTTCACACAGGCGGACAGACGGACACTACGAGCTTTATACTTTATATACTATCCGCGTATGTGAAAAACTTTGGATTGATTTTTAACCCTTTTTCCGTGATCCAATCGAGCTGAATTTTGAAAAAAAAAAGATTTTTATCAATTCTCAGATTTTCCTGAATTTTTTTTTGAAATATTTTAAAATAAAAAAAAATTCTGACGTGTACATGAAAATCGCCGATACACGTGCATTTTTATTTTTTCTCCCCTTTCCGAAAAAGTATATTTGGTTCATAGGACAGAATGTGTGTAACGCGGTGTAATAGTTTTACTCTGGTTTTAGTATAAGTATTTAGTACAAATAAGCAAATCAAATTTAATACCAGAATTTAGTTCTAAAGTTCAGAGAAAAACTTTTATTGCTAAAATTTGATAGAAAACAAATGTATTGCTAAAAACGAATAAACGATTTTGTACTGAAAATGGTATATAAATGTTTTTTGGTTTCTAATATTTACTTTAAACATAAATTAAAAACACAAACTTAGTACAAACACATTATATTAAGATTTAGTAATCAAATCTAGTACTAAATTTTTTGACTACAATTTAAAAAAGATTTATTTCAAAAAAACATACATCAATGACAAAAATTGAAACAGATAAAATTTATATTGCAACCAAGTACTAAATAATTTTGATCATTTTTAGTACTTTATTTTTTAGTACTTTATTAAAAAAAAAATATACAAAACTTGTTTCAAAAATGTTCGGACTGAAATTTAGTGCCAAAATGTTCACTGGGTTTTCCTTGTCTTATTAAATAAATTACTCTACTCAAAAATAATATTTTTTTTTAATATGTTTCTGTTCAGCACCTTATTAAA